>CAUYQG010057032.1:0-31586 GCA_963574415.1 Tarsius wallacei | reverse complement strand
GCCAGAGCCCAGCAGGTCGAGGCTGCGGTGGCCGGGAGCGGCCGCTGCACTCCAGTCTGGGTGACAGAGTGAGACTCCAACTCAAAAAAAAAAAAAAAAGAAATAAGGATTCAACTATATCAATAGAAGTATTATAAATGCACTGATAGGAAAGAATAGGAAGCTTTGAGAAAGAATACAAAAGAATATAATTTGGATTGGGGGAGTTATTTTCTCTTATATTTTCATATTTCTGTTTCAGATTTCTACAATGATATTAGAGAGTGTCAACTCTGGCAAACCAGGTAATTGTTGAAATTAGATTGGCTCCTGGTTCCTAGATCCCAGGAATGCTGGATTTAAAATACATGAGCAAGTTTAAGAATTAAACGAGCCGGGCTCGGTGGCTCAGCCTGTAATCCCGCGCTTTGGGAAGCTGAGGTGAGTGGATTGCCTGAGCCCGCGGGTTCACGACCCACCTGGGCAACTTGGCAAGACCTCATCTCTACAAAAAAATAAAAAAATCAGCTGGGCATGGTAGTGCATGCCTGTAATTCCGGCTACTCGGAAGGCTGAGGCCGAAGGATCACCGGAGCCCAGCAGGTCAAGGCTGCTGTGGCCGGGCACTGCACTCCAGTCTGGGCGACAGAGTGAGACTCCAACTCAAAAAAAAAAAGAATTAAACTACCTATAGGGCACAATGTTCACCATCTAGGGATGGGCCACTTGAGAACCAATCCCCACCACTATACAATGTGTCCTGAATACCTCCCGAATCTAAAATAAAAAATATACGAAAAATAAAAAATTTTTTTAAAAGAGTTGATTAGCATTCCACTCCAGGAAGTTTAAGAAGCATGTGCCAACAACCTTATACCAATTGTCACTGGCCTATCTCCAAGTTCAGGGATTAACTAAGAAAGCAAAATCATTTGACTGAGGCTATGATGTGAACTTTTGAAAGAGACTGTATAAAATAATTTGCAATATGTTGCTGAACATGCTCATCCATACTCAGAAGGATTAAATTTCAATGAATTATGCATGAACAATAGCTTAAAACAACCATTTCCAAGAATGTCCGTACTGGTAGCATGAAATGATCACTAACCCATCTCGGGAAGTTATTGATGATTAATTACATCAACTGCTAAGGTTGCTAACAACAAATGAAAAAGTTCACACAGAATCAAAATTTTAAAAGGGTGCCTCCTTGAAGAGATATTCAGAAAAAAAAACTAACATACTAAAACTTGAGGACATATTCCTATAAAGAGTTTAGCTAAGGGAAAAAGAAACTCAAAATACTCTAGAAAGAGAGCTCCAACAGATGAGCGAAGGTTTGGAAAACTCTGTAGGCATGACAGATGGAGTCTGTCTAAAAGAAGAAAGTCAATCCAAAAATACTAGTCTGGTCACTAATGTCTGGAGTAGAAGCACTTTCAAATCTCAGCCAAAAGACCACTACCTGATGGCTTCAGTCTTTCACAGCTGTAGGGGCAGAAAGGTGTATGCCCTTCCGCATTCACCGCAAGAGTTGTGGCTGACATTCCTACAACAAAAGACAGACTGACAAGAAAAAAGCATAACAAATGTATTTATTCAAAGTTTTAGGTGACACAGAAGCTTCAGAAAATAAAGACTCAAATACCCAGAGAAAACTGGGTATGTTTATGGCTAGGTTCCATGAGGAATGGACAGCCGTGTAGACATGTGATTGGACAAAGGGATATGATCAAAGGGTAGTAAACTGAGGCGCTGGGTGGGGGGGACCCAGGAAGACCTGTCTGTTTAGATTCTTCTTGGCTTCTCTGGGTAGCGTTCCTTCTTCCCCAGTATGGGGCAGGACCCCTCTGAAATGAGGGTCTTAAAGAGAGAGTGACTTTTCTACATTTTTTGTTTGTTTTGTTTTGAGTTGGAGTCTCACTCTGTCACCCAGGCTGGAGTGCAGTGACACACTCACGGCTACCGCAACCTCCACCTGCTGGGCTCAGGCGATCCTTCCGCCTCAGCCTTCCAAGTAGTTGGAACTACAGATATGCACACTCCACCATACCTGGCTAACTTTTTAATTTTATTACAGAGACGAGGTCTCACTATGTTGCCCAGGCTGGTCTCCAACACCTGGGCTCAGGTACTCCTCTCATTTCCACCTCCCAAAGTGCTGGGATTATAAGCATGAGCCAGTGCACCCCACCCTTGCTAGGTTTCACAGCTTGCTTTGGGAGAGAGGAATTCTCATTTCTATGGCCCACCTTGGGAAGGAGGAATTCAGGTTTCTGTGAATGGCTTTGCTTTGGAGGCAGCAGGGGTGGAGAGAGGGGCAGGGAAGAGGATAAAAGGTCAGAAAGACTTTGCTTCTGAGATTTTTTTTCCTTCAATTTTCTTCAGTTCAAAGTATCGGCACACCAAAGCACCATACTTTGGGCTATGATGTTCTGAGCCTTAACATGATCAGTCTCAGCTGTTCTAGATCAGTCTCAGCTGCTCCCTTTGAATTTGGTAACTAAATTCTATGAATTTATCAAAATATATATATATATTTGGTGTTAGCTTTTGAATTGGACAGTGCCTTGCCATAATTTTTACAGAATCATAGTATATTCTGGAGAATATTGAAAAGATTAAGAGAATTGGACATTTGGGAGACATACATAGTATAAATTATTTATTGGGTAACAAATGTTCATTAACTGTGCCTAAATAGGCACTCCAATGGGAAGCTTATATGTGACAAGAATTTAAATGTATTCTGGCCAGATGTGGTGGCTTATGCCTGTAATCCCAGCACATTGGGGGAACAAGGTAGGAGGATTTCCTGAGACCAGTTTAGGCAACATAGCGAGACCTTGTCTCTACAAAAATAAAAAAAAATTAGCCAGGTGTGGCGTTGTGCCCTTGTAATCCCAGCTACTCAGGAGGCTGAGGCAGAAGAATCACCTGAACCTAGGAGGTTGAGACTGTGGTGAGCTATGATCATGCCACTGCATTCCAGCCTGGATGACAGAGTGAGATCTCAACTTAAAATGAATGAATGAATGTATTCTGGGTGGTGCCTTGACTACAATATGTTGCTGCTTTTCTTACAGGCATAAGGTTTCAGTCTTAATTAAGCTAAAATAGAGGATTCTTTTTTTTTTTTTTTTTTTTGAGTGGGAGTCTCACTCTCTCGCCCAGACTGGAGTGCAGTGGCCGCTCCCCACCGCAGCCTCGACCTGCTGGGCTCCGGCGATCCTTCCACCTCAGCCTTCCAAGTAGCTGAACTACAGGCGCGCGCTACCACACCCAGCTAATTTTTTGATTTATTGTAGAGATGAGGTCTCACCAAGTTCCCAGGTGGGTCTCAAACCCACTGGCTCAGGCAATCCACTCACCTCAGCCTCCCAAGGTGGAGGATTCTTGCCTTTATGACCAATACTACTTGTTATGTTACACGAGTTCAGAATACTAATGAAAAATGTGGTTTCACCACGTTGATCAATTTTAAGAGCCAGAGTGATGCGTCTATAGCAGAACCATTAGAAGCAACGTATCTCAATGGAAGTTTTGTTTGTTGGTTGATTGTATTAAAAGATAAACTTAGGCATGTTAAAATTCAAGTAAATTCATTTCAGCATTCAGGGATTCAGAGATTGGGCAGCACAGATCACAAGGGGTTATACTCCACCAAAGGGGATACAAAAGGAGATTTGTATTAGGTGTTTGTGGAGCAAGACAAAATATTTAACTAGTTAAAGTGGAAAGTTCCTAGTTAGAGGTTAGTTGGTGGTTTCTGATTGTTAAAGCCTCCAGACAGAGGTTAGTTCATGATTTCTGACTGGGTAACCTTAAGTGTTGTTTTATTGTACAGTAAGGTAGATTTTGGTTTGCTTATGTAAGAACCCAAGGTACTGGGGCCATCTCAGCCCAGTGCTCTCCTAATTAATTATTTTAACAATTGATATGTTTTGCTGCACTTCAAAAGAAATCAATAAATGTCTGACTGCTTCTGTCTTGCTCACTTTTTTCCTGTACCCAAAAGAGAAGCATTCATTTAATTAGAATGAAGTGTCCAGTTAATAAGGTTGGATTGTACCTACATTGTTTTCTATTTTGTCATGTATACAATTACCATATTGCTGCCCTAGAAGTGGACACACATAGCAGAGCTAAACAACTTTAAAACTAACATCTTTCAAACTTCTCCCTAAATTGGAAGTTATATGTAAAATGACTCTGTTTAATCCAAAACTATTCAAGAAAGGCTTCCTGAAGAGGAATTCTGAGCTAGGTCTTGAAGGAAGGATGAAAAAATGACAGGCAAAGAGAAAGTAAAGACAGGCAGGGATCCTAGTACAGAAAAAGCAATGAGACCAGAGAAAAGATCAGAGTCTTCAACTGTGAGTAGCGGACCCTGATTGGGGAGTTTATTTTGTGATCTGTTTTCTTTTACCTGAAACTGGGAAACAGGAAGAACGTGTCTTCTTAAGCCTAGGCATTTGGGCCATATGGCCTGTTTTTTTAAAAAAAGTATTCTATACCTTGGAATGTTCTAATGTGGAAACCAATATCCAAGAATGGACAATGAAAAACAGTATCTTTACTGTGTTTTGAACAACCACTCTTTCTTTCTCTGAACAATAAGCTTAATGCTCAGACTTATAATTCAGAGTCTAAAGGCAAGTAAAAACTATATCAGATAAATATGTTCCAAATATTTCTGTTGCACTCACAATTTTTCTTAGGATAACTCTGCCAAAAAGGATGTTGAAGCTATAAGCATGTGGTTTCAAGTGCTGGAGAGAGTTAGCAAATAAAAAGAAGTGAGGGCTTTGGGGATGATGATTGAGGCAGAGATCTCGCCAGCTGCCATGAGAACCTCTGAGAATAGTTGCCAGGCACTCTCCTCTCCAGACAAAGCAACCACAGCAGAAAGCCCATGGGGCTGCTACAAGGACACCCGTGACCAATGTTGGCCCTAAGAGGAATGCTGTACATTTGTGATATGAAGGGTTTTGTCTTGTTTTGTTTTATCCCCTCCACTCTGTAAGTCTTGTCTTTGGAATTCTGCTTGATACCAGAAACAGTCACATTTTTGGAATGTCCTTGTGATCCCCATCGGGATCTTGAGGCAGTGGAAACAAGGATAAGAGAAAGTTTGGGAGAAGTGGGGGAAAAAAGAATAATAATGCTAATAAGTACCTTTTGTCAAGTGCTTTAACCCTCATGCCACACTGATAGAGCACTGGCAGAGGAAATTCATGGTTACCCACCCAGCATCCATTTTGCTCTTTCCTCTGTTAAAAGAAAAGCTTCAGACACATTAAATTTAACAGTTTATTTGAGCAAAGGATGATTCATGAATAGGGCAGCACTCAGAATCAGGAGATCCAGAGAGCTCCACTCAGCAATGGGAGTGGGGAGCTTTGATAGGCTGAACAGGAAAGCAAAGTATAGAAGTCACCTGACTGGGAACAGTCTGATCAGTCGATTGTTTGTTACAAAATATACTCCTAAATGAAGTCTCTGTTTCTTTGCATACTAAGTCAGGCTGCAGTTTGTTACCCAGGAACTCAAAGTATGGACACAGCCTCCTGTTTATATAATTTAACTCTCAGATTCCCAGTTTCATTCTTTCCCAGTGTAGCTTTGGGAAGACCAAATGCATTTCCACTCTTGCGATGGGCTTGATTAGTCTCAGGGCAATCTCAACTGCTCCCTAGTATTTAGGCATGGGCACATTCTCCTCTTACCTGGAAAATGAAATGAGAGGAGAACGCTGGTGGGGAACATTTTAGCAAAGTTTCCTTAACCTGTGATACCAGGAGTGGCTTGTCATACAGCCAGCAGTTGGGACAAAGCCAGCATGAAGATGGTAGAGCCAGGGGGGAAAGACTGGCTTCCTCGATGACACAGCTCAGCCACTGAATCAAAGTGTCCTGAAAACTAAATTCTTCTAGATGTCCTATTATGTGAGGTCATCGATGTCCTTACTGTTTAAGCTAGTTTGAGTTTAATTGTTTTGCTATGTGTACCCAAAGGTATCCTAACTGATACAGTACTGTAATTTTTCCCACTTGGAAACTGAGAGTGAGCCAGCCATGCAACTCAGTCACTTTCAGAAAGGGGAAATCAAGGATAGCAGCCTGGAGGAAGTACCTCTTCTTGTAGGAGGAGCCAGAGGAGGATGGGGAGAATTCCAGGAAGGGGGAAATGGTTCATTAGTACCACTGGGCTGACAGCATCAAATGCCATTCAGATTAAGAGGGACAAAATCAGGGAAAGGTCATTTGACTGACAAATTGGAGGTCATAGGTCACCAAGGAGAGGGCATTCTTAGAGGATAATAAGACTGAGGCAATGACAAAGCTGAGATGCCTAGTGACAACACTTATTGGAGAGAATTGATTACTGTAGAAAGTAAAATAGGGACTGGGCATGGTGGCCCACATCTACAGTCCCAGCACTTTGGGAGGCCGAGGCAGGAGGATCATTTGAGCCCAGGAGTTTGAGACCAGCTGGACAACATAATGAGACCTCATCTCTTTTCTTAAAAAATCAAGCAATTAGCTGGGTGTGATGGTACACTCCTATAGTCCCAGCTACTCGGAAGGCTGAGGCAAAAGGATCACCTGAGCCCAGGAGGTTGAGACTGCGGTAAGCTTTGATTGTGCCGCTGCACTCCAGACTGGATGACAGAGGGAGACCCCGATTCAAAAAAAAAAAAAAATTTTTTTTTTGTAAGTAAAGTAGGAATAAAGCTGGAAAGACTAGCAAGAGGAGACAAGAAAAAGTCCGTGAGGTTGTGAGAAAAGAAAACACAGATGAGGGAGAGGGAGATGATGCTGGAAAAGAACGGGAAGAGCAGAATGAAGGCGGAAGAAAACGAGAGTGGAGCCAAGGGTACGGGTCATCTTGGCCAGAGGAGAAGAGCCTCTGGGAAAGAAAGGCGTTATCTCTCCAAGGACGTCACAAATCACAAGACAGTTCCAAATGGTCCCATTTCTAAAAACATCAGAACAGGAAGCTGTGTTGGACAGTTATTTAAAAAAGAAGAAAAGAAAACCTTTAAAACTAGTTCCATGGGAGTTCACTTAAAGAATAAATCTTTTGATTGCAGGGAACATCTTTGGGAAAATGAGAAGTCAGTGAAAAGTTTTAAACAGGGTTGGAGGCAATACGAGCAAAGACGCATAAAATTCAGCTTGACTGGAGATGAAATCAAGAATGGGATTAGCATTAAGTATATCTTGGGGAATGGAAAAAATGTTCTAAGAGTCCATATTAATAGAGTGGGGTTATCTGCAGGGCAGAGAGATAGCCAATGACTCTCTAGTTATGAAACAAAAAAAACAAAAGGATTAGACCACTGTAAACTATTTTAGGAAGGATTGGGAGAGTGTCTGTTGCAGGGTTATCCTCTTTTACGTTAATTTACAACCTCTCCTCCTAGGGTGAGAGCTCAGTGTTTGTTCCTCTCCTGGGCCTGACTTTAGTTCCCCACTTTCACTGGGTCTGTATCTGTCTTGTGCTGGCTGTTTCTCCTCAATGGGTTCTTTGTAAACACCTATAACTGCCTCACCCTTGCATGTTACTATCCCACTAACTTGGTTTTCAGTAGAAAGTTTCAGTATTTTCATCTGTGCTGCTTTTCCCACTTATAAACTCCAACCCATTTCTAAGGTGGCGTTATGAGCAGAAAGTGACCTAAAAATAACTAGCATATACCATGGCACAAACCTACTATATTTACATTATATTGAATTATCTCATTCAATCCCTCTATCTATCTCTGTTGGGTACCAGTTGTGTAGTCTCAGGTACTGTTCCTTACTCCTTCTTCAATTTCTTTATCTTAAGATGCTTAAAATAGTGTTTAGTCTTAGTAAGCTCTCGATACATATTTATTATTTCTATTACTATTATTAGAGATTATTTTGCATATGAGGAAGTTGCATGTTCAAATTATCTCCCCAATGTCAATGGAGCCAGCTAGTAAGCGGGAGAGCTGGGTGAATGCCACAGGCTTTCTTTTCATATAAGACATCGGTCAGAATGATGAGCAAATAGTTCCATACTTAAGAAAGAAAACAAGATGCCATGGGCAAGTGAATTCTGATCTTATTGCTTCTCCTTTTCTATTGGAAATGGTGAGCCACCGTGTCTTGCTCCATTAACTTATGTGTCTAGCTGGTTTGCATGGTTTTGCCTGGGCATTCACTGTCCTGTGAAATGTTGTGAGCTCCCATTTTTCCCAATTGGATAGAGTACAAACCATTTATGGGCGAAAATCTTCTCTGAACCTTGACCACAAATATCTGCTGAACAGGGAGTTCTTCTGCAGAACCCTGGTGGTTTATCATGTGAAAAGAAACATGGGTCATGGGATTTGCAAAGTGAATCACAGGGACAAAGATTCCTTTATATGAAATATTGTCACAGGCTTCTGTTGGAAAAACATTGAATGCACTTAATTTACTTTTTGTGATCCTCTTAGGAGTTGGCTCTGTCTCAGTGCATGTGCCTCTAAGAGATTTCAAGACTCTTTATACTCATGCTAAAACTGGTGCTTACTGAAGTTCTATTATGCTTCATGGAGAATCACAGCCTAGATTTAAACATTCTGATATATAGGATCTTCCTGTATTGGCAAACTGTCTTTCCAGTGAGCAAAAGAGATTATGAAGCCTCTGATTTGTTACCTTTGTCATAATCATCTTCACTAGGTAGCTATTATGATGATTATGATCATTTATTGATGTAAAAACTCAGGTTCATTGATACTAAGGGATGGTTCTAAGATTTTTATAGCCAGTCAAGGGAATAGCTAAATTGATGTATCCCTTTTGCCTTAGTTGATTCCTTGGTCATGGGGAGATATAAATATATAATCGTCTGTTGAGATTGTGTATAATTGCAAGTAAATAAAAACCCAACTTAAAAGCATTTAAAGAAATAGAGATTTTTCTCACACAACAACAATAACAACAACAACAACAACAACAAAATCAAGAGAGAGGTCATTACTGTCATTACTGATTCAGCAGCCCAATGATGTCAGGACTACTGCCTCTCATTTTCTCATTTGCAAGATGACTGCTGAACATGTGTACTCTTTTATCAAAGTATTTCCCCCACCCTTAAGCAGACATCTGCTTACATTCACTTGCTAGAATGGTGGCACGTGGCCACCCTTGCCTAGCTGCAAGGGAAACTCAGGAGGTAAGCAAGGAAGAAAGAAATTGGAATGGGTATTGGTCAAGCCAATCCACAGTGCCTTCACATCTGAATCTTGGTTATGTTTATACAACTCCTAAAAAACGAACACCAATTTTTCAGTCAAGTCAGTGAAAAAATATTTGCAGATTTGTTGGGTGATATAGTCATCCAATTTAATTGTGTATTTTAATGTTTAATGGGTAGTTTGGCTTTATTTGGATATTCTAATCCTGCTCAAATCTTCTATGGTTTTGGTTCACTGCTTTATATAGATAAAATCTGAACCAATACAATAGTTTTTAGTGGTATTCAGTGGCTTCATAAGAGTCACTTGGGCCGGGCTTGGTGGCTCAGCCTGTAATCCCAGCACTTTGGGAGGCCAAGGTAAGTGGATTGCCTGAGCCCACAGGCTCGAGACCCACCTGGGCAACTTGGCAAGACCTCATCTCTACAATAAATCAAAAATTATCCGGGCATGGTAGCGCATGCCTGTAATTCCAGCTACTTGGAAGGCTGAGGCAGAAGGATCGCCAGAGCCCAGCAGGTCGCGGCTGCGGTGGCCGGGCACTGCACTCTAGTCTGGGCGACAAAGTGAGACTCCAACTCAAAAAAGAAAAAAAGAGTCACCTGTCTATTCCTGAGTCAGTTTTGATAATTTAAGTCTTTAAAATAACTTGTCTATTTTTTATAAGTTTTCAAATTTGTTGGCACAAAGTTGTCCATAACAAACATTCTCTTATCATTTAATATCTGTAGAATCTGTAGTGATGTCTCTTCTTCTATTTCTGATATTAGCAATTTGTGTTCTTTCTCTCTGTCTGTCTAGCTATAGGTTCATTAGTCATTTCAAAGAACCAGATTTTATGTGAACTTTTTTTTCATTTTCTAATTTCTTACTTTCTACTCTTACATTTACTACTTTCTTTTTCTCACTTACTTGGGTTTAATGTACTCTTATTTTTTTGGTTTCTTAAGGTGAAAGCTTAGATCATTGACTTTTGGACTTCCTCTTTTAAAAAAAAATAAGCATGCTGAATGATAAAATGTCCTTAAACAACTGCTTTAGTTGTATCACACACATTTTAATATGTTGTGGTTTTACTTTCATTTAGTTCTAAACATTGTCTAATTTTCTCATTTCCTTTTTTTGAATACATTGTATAGTTAAACATAGGGTTTAATTTGGGGATTTTTCAGATATTTTTCTGTTATTGATTTCTAGATTAATTTAATTGCAGTCAAATAATATTCTTTGCGTTATTTTTATTATTTTAGATATGTTGAGACTTGTTTTACAGGTCAGTATATTCTCTATGTTGGTGCATATTTCACACACACTGAAAAGAAACCTGTATTCTTCTGTTGTTGGGAACAGCTGTACCAACTAGGTCAAGCTGGTTGTTAGACTTGATCAAATCTTTTATTTCTTTACTGATTTTTGGTTTATATCCAAATTTCCATCTGGTATTTTTTTTCCCTTTGCCCAATGAATTTCCTTTTAACATCTCTTCTAGAGTAGATTTGTTAACGACAAACTTCCCTTGGCTTTTGTTTGTCTAAAAAAGTTTTATTTAATCTTTATATTTGAAAAATATTTCTGCTGGATATAAAATTCTAAATAAATCAGTTTTATTTCAGCATTTTAAAAGAGTCATGCCATTGTTTTCTAGCCAGTATAGTTTCTGATGTGAAGTCTACACTGATTCTTATCTTTGTTCCTTTGGCTGCTTTTAAGACATAAGATCATCACTGGTTTCAGGAATTTAATTATAGTGTGCTTTTATTTATTTTGAGTAGAGGTAAGGGATGAAGGAGTTTATAGTGTTCATCAATTTCAGAAAAATTAACAGCCATTATTCAAATATTTTCTCTCTTTCTCACTCATTTTTCTAGGACTCCAATTATACAAATATTTGAGTGGGCTTCTTTTTGTTGTTGTTTTGATCTGCTTATTTTTTAAAAAGACATTCTTTTCAGAGTTTTTGTTTTCAAGTCATTTGGATAAACACCAAGAAGTGTGATTGCTCAATTGTATAGTATGAGTATGTTTAATTCTGTAAGAAGCTGTCAAACTGTTTTCCAAAGTAGTTGTATCATATTTCATTCCCACCAACAATGGATGAGAGTTCCTGTTGCTCTACATCCTCACCAGCATTTGGTGTTGCCAGTGTTGGATTTTAGCCATTTTAATAGGTGTGTAGTGGTATCTCATTGCTTTAATTTGCAATAACCCAATGGCATATAATGTTGAGCATCTTTTCATGTGCATGTTTGTCATCTGTATATCTTCTTTGGTGAGGTGTCTGTTCAGGTCTTTTGTCCATTTTTGAAATTGAGTTGTTTCTTGTTGTTGAATTTTAAGAGTTCTTTGTGTATTTTGGATTACTGTTACCTGTCAGAAATGTCTTTTGAAAATATTTTTTCCCAGTATGTATCTTGTCTGCTCATTCTCTTGAACTGCTTAATTTTAAAATGTGCTTCAGTTTGGATAGCTTCTATTGCTGTCTTCAGGTTTATTATTCTTCTGTGGTGGCTAATTGTCTATTAATACCACCAAGTGAATCTTTTATTTTAGATATTGTGTTTTTCATTTTATAACTTCTATTTGATTTCTTATTTATATCAGCGATCGCTCTTCTCACCATATTTTTTTCTTTACTCAAATATAGTAATAATAGCTGTTTTTACATCCTTGCCTGCTAATTCCTTTAGGTCTGTCATTTCTAGGTCTGTTTCTTATGACTTCCACTCATGAATCACATTTTTCTCCCTCTTAGCATGCCTAGAAATTTTTGATTGGATGTTGGAAATTGTGAATGTTACCTTGTTGAGTGTCTGAATGTTATTGTATTCCTTTAAAGGATGTTGAGTTTTATTTTCCAACCAGTTATTTACAATCTGTTTTATCCTTTTGAAGCCAATTATAAAGCTTTGATAGGGTGGGTCAAGAGTATTCTTTACTCCAGGAATGATACAGCCATCTTCTATGATGTGACTCTTGGTTCTCCACTGAATGCTGTAAGTAATCAAAAGGGACTTATCAGTATGATTTGTTTGAGCTCAGACTTCTCCCTTCTCTGTATGAGCTTACAATTCTCTGGTCATTTTGTGCCCAGATTTGTGAAATTTCACATTTTATGCACATGCAGCACAGTACTCAGGAAAATACTCAAAGGAAGCTCTATATAAATTTTTGTATTTCTTTTTCTTGTGTTACCCCCTCTTTCTGGAACTCTGTCCCATAATTTCAGCCACCTCAGCCTCCCAAACTCTTCTGTCCATCTCTTCAACTCAACTCAACAAATCTGCAATACTGTCTTTGAATTCCCTCCCCCTAAGTCAGTGGTCCATAAATTTCCTTTGGACAGAGAGCAGGGGCATTCACAAGATTCACCTTGTCTGTTTTTCTTCTCTTAAGAATCAGTCATATGCTGCCTATAGTCCAAAGTCTGAAAACAATTGTTGCATGTACCTTGTCCAGTTTTCTAGTGGTTATAGTAGAAAGTTAAGTCTAGACCTCCTTTCTTCATCATCACAGGAAGGTGAAATTTTTCCACATGATTTTTGGTATGCAACCATGTGTGGGAACCACTGATATTAACAACATTGACATTATTATTTGCCACAGTTTAACAACATTATAATTTTATTACTGGAATCACCTTCCCAGGTCTAATTTAAATAAACATTTCTTTCTGATAACAGTACTAATAGTATATAACATATTGTATAGACATTCTACTAAGAACTTCATTTACATTGTATTATTTAATACTATTATTAGATGCATTTTATAAAAGAAAAATCCAAGGTTCAAAGATATTAAATAGTGTTGCCTTGTGTCATACTGCTGATAAATGGCATGCTAACACTACATCTTGTGCTCTTAACCACTATATTATAATACATTCTGGGGAGCCCATTTGATGGCACATAGGTTATACAAACACTGTCCATTAACATTCAAAGCTAGAAAGTCACATTTGCCCAGTTAGGTTAGTGGAGACTGCTTATTTTAAGTAAAGATCCCCAAAGCAAAGAGATATAAGGAAAAATGTGCCTCCAAGTACTTGACATTTTGAAATGGCCACATTGATAATCAGATTATCTTACTGTGCCAAAAATTTTATCCCAATAAAAATGTACATTTTAAAAATTACTTGTAACCCTGCAAAGTTGGCATTTTTACCCCATCTCCAAATTTCACCCCATGATGAATTCTACCTACCTGTAAATTAAGATCAGCATGTTATAGGATGGAGGAGGATCAGGAATAGAGAGATCCAGAAATATGTTGGCTATCTCACCTAGTAATTTTTAAAAGAAGCAGTAATTTTTCATTTTGATGAAATATTGCATTTATCAAAACATTGAGGTTAAAACAGTTGCATCAAATAGTCCCTAAATCACAATACCTACACCCAAATGTCTGTGTTAAGTCAACCCTGTTAAAAATGTTTTTTCTTCAGGTATCTTTTTTTAAAAAGAGAAAATGACAAATCTAATTTTGAAAAATACCAATTTGAGGAATATTTTGTTTTGGCTGTTAGTGACATATTATGTCTCTTCATCAAACTAGGTTGGAATTTTCTAAGCAGATCTTAAATCAAAGCCATTAATTAAGAGCTCAAAGAATAAAATGAGTCTGGGAAGACATCCATCTTCTTGGTCCAGTCGTTTAGGCAAAGATATCTTCTGTGTTCATCTGTAAGTCCACAGGCCACCACTCATTGCTGTTAGGTGAGAGAATGACTATAATGTGCTTTTCAACAACAACATAACAGTACTTCTTAAGATAAGTGAGAGGAATTCATGTCTATTAATATATATTCCTAACATAGTAAATGATTGCAAGAATGTACTTGGACACACATGGCTGTTGGCAGGCCTTAGGTCCTCACTGACTACTAACCAAAAACTTCAGTTTTTTGTTTGGTTTTGCCATGTGAGCTTCTCCTTGGGGTAACTCACAACATGGGTGCTGGCCTCCCCCAGCACAAGCAAATGAGAGAGTGAGAGAGGACATCCCAAGACACAATCTTTTTGTTTCTTAATATTAGAAGTGACAGTCCATCACTTCTGCCAGATTCTATTCACTAGGATTATGTCACTAAAATCCAGTCCACGTTCATGGTAGATGACAGAAGGGCATGAATGCCAGAAGTTGGGGGCAATATTAGAGGCTGCCTACTAATTAATACACATTATCACCCAGCTTGTCATCCAGATTACCACTTTGTTGTGAAATGCACTTGACACCTATCGGTTCTGTTTTTGAGACCTCTTGCTATATTATACCTTGTCAATCACTTGTTCATCCTAATTTTCTTCTCTAATTTTTGTCAACACGTCAGCTTATAAATTTCGGCCTTATCTTTTTGATCACTCCTTTTATTCTCTTTCATAAAACCATCTTACCCTGATAAACTTTGAGAGTAGAATTTTCAAAGTATTTTATTCTTCACCATATTCTCCTCATTAGATGTCATTTATTTATGCATTTATGTATCAATTAAATGAACATTTACTGAGCATCTAATATGTATTAGATGCCCTAACGTTGACCACTCTAATTGGCAGAGCCATTTAAGATTAAATTTCTTTGAATCAGTGGTCCAAGTGTTCTGTATATTCACATTATTGGCTCTGAGGGCAGACATATTGAAAACTTTTGACTTGACTCTGATTTTACTAAATTTGGAATCACCTGCATAAGCAGGTGAGGAAAGAACATATCATTCAGCTTTACTGTTTTCATTTTGTTTTTGGAACATATGATATAGTTTAAAAAGTTGGTAACGTTTTTCCCAAATTTGCTCATCTGAAAGTGATTTAAGTTGAGTAATTTAATGATCGGAACATTTGGGAGATTTTTCCAAGGCACCAAAACTCTTAACATGGTTTATGAATTCTGCAGCACTCTGATGGACTGTTCCCAGCTGTTGGGGAGTCTTTGCTAAGTCCTTCTGTAACTTTACAGGTCTGGCCCCACAGAGACATGTTTTCATACATTCTGTTTCCTTAAAATATTTTCCAGTTGATCTTAGCATCAGGCTCTGATCATGGTAAAATACCAGAGACAAGAATGGTCCAAGGTGGGCAAACATTACAGTAAGGATTTACTTACTAATCATTTGGTGGAAGAGTTCTTGAACCTGGAGTCTGAGAACATCCACAATTCCTTCTGAAGATCTGATAGAGTCCTACGGAGCAAGAAGATTAATGGACCGGAAACTGTAAGAACAAAGGCTGTGGTGATTGTTACCATTACTTTCTGACTGCTTCCTAGAGATCAAAAAAAAAAAGTAATAAATACAATTATTGAAATTTGGTGGTTTAAGTGAATAATGCGTGAATCTGAAGAAGACGATTCTTAGTTAAACTCAGAGTGCTCTAATTCAGGGAGCCAATATCATGCCAACTATTGAGGTGACTCTTTGGGTAAGATTCTCATTGACAGAGCAGGCTTTACCATACACTACCAAGGTAAATGCTTACTCACCCACAAGTGCTTTCTTTCTTTTCCCTCTCCTTTTCCTCACCCTGAACAATTTTTCATGTTTCCTTTATATTTTAAGCATGATTTTATAAAAAGATTGTGAGCATTACTAATGTTACACTGTATTAAAGAGCTGGACATATGTCAAGGAGAAAGCCATTCAGGGCAGGGTTCCAGAAAACACACAGGCAAATGACTTCATTTCTAGCTCTGTCACATGGTGTTGTCCTTGGCTGGAGTGCAGCCATTAATATTCCCTTCAAACTCTGAAATAGCTAGAAGCTTCTTAAAGGATTTGAGTTTGCAGCAAAGGATTTTGTTTAAATTTCTAAATTGTTGTTCCACTATAGCAGAAAGTTATTTTTAGTTCATTCTTTATTCTTATTCAATCATGTCTAATTTGGGGTAAGGAGAAGCTTTCCAAATTAAGTCATATACTGGTTAAAGCTAAAATGAGATTTCTGCTCTTTAATACTTTTTGACAAGTAGGACATGGATTTTGGTCTATATGGTTAACAGTTAACAACTTTGGGGTCAGATGAATTGAGACAACTTGTTCTGCTGTAAAGAGAAGAGAACTGAACTTCTTGGAATTCTTCAGTTTACTTCAGTATTTACCAAGAAGCTGTTTTAGTGAAGATTCTTTACGAGCAGCAGAGTTACAATGATAAGACATTATCCCCTGTCCTAAAGGAACTCAGAGTCTGTTCTTGAAGGAGGTGGATAGGGAGAGAAGACGTGACACTCTATAAAGAGTGATACTCTATAAAAAGATAAGTCTCTAGACAAATAAGACAATAACATGCCTACTGAACATCAATCAGGACATGTATAAAACAGTAACAAGTCTTGACCTTTGCATACTTTCAAAATGTATGGAATAGAAATCCATGAAATTCCGAGTTGTGTAAGTACTTAATTCAGTGAGTAAATCCAATATTGTGTTCTCTGATATCCCTGTTGTGAGAAACAAAGCAAAGCAGGAACAGCTAGCAAGATACACCACAATTGATGAAGTCTATCTCTATTTCTAAAAACCTTGAAGGGATTCTAAAAGATGGTCATCTGAGAGCCTTTCTGGTCACTGGGGATCATTTTGTCCATGATGCAGAGTAAAAGTGAAGACAGCATCCATCATGGTTTCCCCAAATAGCCTCATTACTAGACTGAGGAGCCACCTAAGAGTTCAGTCTCAGTATCACATTTGGTCCCCATTGGAGTCCCCGAAAACACACTGGGGGGAGACTGGACAACTGGTCCTTATGGTTTTCACTCCACATTCCAATGGGTAGAAGGAAGGAGAGGCCCAGGAGGTAAGGAAAACTAAGGTGAGTCCAGATGCTGAAAATGAAGTAGCTGCTCTTATTTTTCTTTGAACTTTGGAATAATACCTTTTCTGTTTTTTAATTTGTGAATTTAAAAAAATTTCTAAGAGAACTTTGTTTGGAAGGGAAGTGAGCCCCTTTGTGATATAAATTGCAAATATTTATCCCCCCCCAAAAAAAAAAGAAAGAAAGAAAATGAAGGTGCTTCAAACCTGCAGGGGATGGAAAACTACCGTTTGTGCCTCACAGTCTGGACTTTCTCTCCCAGCTGATTTTTCTTCCCTGGCCATTCTTAATTCTGATTTCCACTCACCCTGTTCTACTCTTACATCTCCTTGACAGTTTCAGCACACATCAATCTCTCCATTCCCTAAGAAGTTCAACACTTAGTTACTGTCTGTGTCAGATGTACATCTTGACTCTTTAATTAGATCCTAAACTAAACTGTCTGTTCATTCAAACACGAAGCACCTACTGTATGGCAGGGACTAAGCCCACTGCTGGGATGCAATAGTCAGCAAGTTCCCTTGCCCTAAAGATGCAAACGAATAAAGGACGTTACTACACATTATGAAAAGTCTTAGGTATTGTTGAAGGGACTCCCAAATTGAGTGAAAGCTTTGATTCTGTGAGTAAGTGAGATAAAAGACACTATGTCTATTTTAAATTTTTGCCATGAGTCTCCACTTTCTCACTTGGCACCATGGATGGAAACAGGCTTCTACAGATTTACCATGCAAACACAGTAAAATTTCTTTAATTTAGATTAACTGGGCAGGGTGTGTATGTGTGAAGTTGCAGGGGTGGTGGTAAAGAGGAAGTGGGATATCAACAAGCTGGTCTGAATTAGGTATTAAGAATGAATACATTAATGCTTAAAAACAAAAAAAGAAAAGTCCTAGGAAGGAAATTAACAAGGTGCTATGATGGCAAATAACAGGCAGAATATCTCACAGGAGACAATCTTTACACTGAGACCTAAAGCAAGAGAAAAAGCCACCCACGCTAAAGGGGCTGAGGGTAAAAGAATGTTCTAGGCAGAAGCACATATAAAGGAAGAGAAATGGAAGGACCTTGACCTCCTCAAGAAAGTGGCAGATGGCCAGGGTGACTAAAGCTCAGTGAGAAGCAGAAGGAGGCAGGATATGAGGTCCAGCAGAAAGGGAGGGGCCAAATCAGGCAGACTTGAGAAGGACTCAATGTCATGCTTCATTCATTTGATATTTGGTGCTCAGCCCAAGACTTCTTCTAATAGCCCTCTCGGTGCCCTGCATAGACCTTTGCTCACAGTGAACTTTCAACAAATTCTTAACTGTTGAAATGACCAAGGTCCTGGTTTTGCAACAACACTTGCAGAACTTCCCTGCCCATCAGTCATCCCCTGCCCAACTTAAGCATGAGCTGGGACTCCCGGAGGTCTCTCCTCAGTCCTTGTGTTTGGCCATGTCTATCTTCATCAGGCTTCTTTCAGAAAGTGGAGAACTCAATGGAGAAGGATGACTTTGGTGAGCATACATCTTGTCCCCAACTCCCTTCTGGGAGTTGGGCCAGCAGCACAGTAAACATCTGAGATGCGAAAGCCACATCCCCAGAGATTCTTATTCTGCTCCATTATCCACTAGCTGTGTGCTGTGGGGTAAGCCAGTTAATCTCCCGAGCTTCAGGTTTCTCTCCTGTAAAACGGGTCTAATAAGATGGTTTCCTCAGGGTTTCTGGTGAGGATTAAATGGGATGATGCACGAAAGCCCCTTAGCACAGTGCCTGTCATGTGGTAAACACTCAGTAAGCTATTAGCTGTTGTTAGTGACTGTCATATTATTATCATTAGTGTTTGCGTTATGAAACAAGGTCCCTAAAATACTCAACATTTCCCAATTCCACCCCCCTTCTTTATGTGGAGAAACTCTAAGGTTCAGCTGGTTGCTGTTTCCTCTGCGAAGGGTTCCCAGACAACCTCAGGCAGCAGTGATGATTTGCTCCTCTGTTTGTCACTGCAGCAACGCTATGGCTCTCATGGGCGATACTTGATGCTTATCACACAGCATGACAATTGTACAGGTCTGTCTCTCCCACTCTGTTGTGAATGAATAGGTGTGGAGCCCTTGAGAATAGGCACGGAAGGACAGGTATGGTGGCTCATGCCTGTTCGGGACCAGCCTGAGCAACATGGCAAGACATTGTCTCTACAATAAGTCAAAAAATTAACTGGGTGTGATGGCACACACCTGTCATTCTAGCTACTTGGAAGGCTGAGGTGGAAGGCTCACCTGAGCCCAGCAGGTTGAGGCTGCAGTGGCTGTGGGCAGTGTGCCACTGCATTCCAGCCTGGGTGAGACTCTGACTCAAAAAAAAAAAAAAAAGAGAGAGAATAGTCATGGAGCCTTTGTGTCATAACTGCTGAGTCACATTTCTTCACATTTCAGTACTTCTGAAGTTGAGGGTTCATCTTACTAATAACGGCATGTCATAGTTAATTGACATACCATTATTCTCTTCCTTATAGCCCATAATTCTCTTTCTTAGTGCCACATAAAATAATGACACATCTTACAATAGATGGCACCTTAGGTTAGATGAAATATGGTGGTTTTGGGCATGGGCTTTAGAGTCAGACTTCTGAGGTCACTTATTTGATATGTGACCTTGAACAAGTTGCGTAATCTTTTTGTGTGGCAGTTTCTCATGTGAGCAATAGACATAATTGTTTCATACAGTCGTTGCAAGGATCTGGTGACTTAATAGATTGTAAAGCATTCAGAACTGTGCCTGGCACATGGTAAACACTGCATATGTATTAGCTATTGTTAGTTGTGTTTCCAGTGACCAGCTCAGTACCTGGCCAAAGTAGGGTTCAAGAAATGGCTGATGAATAAACAAAAGAGTAAACTAACCATGACACCCATGGCAGCACATGCTCTGCTCTTTCTTAAGAGGACTGTGCTCTGGGAGCTCACAGATTGTTGACCTGCAGTTGTTATACTTTTGGAATCACAGGATCACACTCCCAGTCAGAGTGACCAAGCATAGCAGGGTCCTAGAGCCAGCCAGGTGGTGTCTTCTCAACACGGGCTTTTCCAACAAACCATCTTTCCTCTGGAGATCCACATCAGCCTGGCTCAGACTTTCTCAGAATTTTCTCAGTGCTTGAGACTCTTCCTATCAGTTCTCCTTCCTTCCCTCCCTTTATTTTATTTGATTTTTTTGTATAGCTTACAATTTAATAAATATTTACTGCTTGCTGGTAGTTAATATTTAATTTTGGGGGGGGTAGAGACAGGTTTTCGCTGTGTTCCCCAGGCTGGTCTGGAACTCCTGGCCTTGAGTGATTCCGCTCAGCCTCCCAGAGTGCTGGAATTATACTGCTCCCAGTCCTTCTCTCCCTTCTTTGACAGCTATCAAACACCCATTGTAGTCTGGGCTCTCCCCTCCTACTTCTGTTTCCTCTCATTTGTCCTTCACAGGCCTTTCCTCCATAAATCTCCTGTCTATCTCATTCCACCATGGCCTCTGATTCTTGGAGGGTCAAACTGACCTATGCACAAGCCTCCTAGAGAACCCACTATTGCCTCCATGGACCCAGACACATTTCTAGTTTCCTGCTTGAACCGTGTGGTACTGCCAGAAGAGAAGCTGAATGGAGAGGCTGTGGGAACAGCCCAGGCAGAACTTCAGTCCCATGAAAGCCCTGCCTGGGTGACAAAATGTGCCAGGACATCAGCGAGTATCCATCAGGTCACATTTGCTCACATGGAAATCCCTGCCTTTCTCCTTTGTAGGCCCCAGGAAGGCCGTCTAGGTCCCACTGCGACAGGCAGAACTCAACGAGTAACCTTCAGCCAGGGCCTTTCCCCTCCTGCCTCACAGCTGACCTAACTGCTTTGAGATCCTTCTCCTAGTTCTTTGTGAGCATCATGAACCAAGGTCGTGTGTGACTTTGTTTGTGCCTGAGCAGAGCCTTTGGGATCTTTTTCTTGGCCAGGAGCCAAAGAGAGGCCCAGTTTGTCTTCTGCTACTAAAAATATATTGTTTCCTCTCAGTCTTGTACTTAATTCAAGAGAGTAACTAAAATTGCTGGGTAAACACACGTGCTATTTTTATTCTCATCGCCTATGTGCACACCCTCCTCCTATTCCAAATGTAACCTTTAGATCCTCAACTTACACATCTGCCCAACTGTTGCAATGGAAAAAATGGAAATGCCTTCCCTCAATCAAATGAACACTTGTTTCAAGAGCCCACCTCTTCGCTCCCCCTTCTGCCTCCCATTTGGCAGGCTCTCCCAGGATGAGGAGCACATGAGAAAAAAATGTACTTTGATTCTGTCCAACAAAACCATTGCCTACTTGGAGACACATAACACATGATGGCCTTGAGTGTGACTTGTGCTTTAGCCATCAATGTTTTTATCCCTGGATTCCAGGGTAGCTCCTTCCCTTGCAGAACTGCTGACATCTTGGTAGGCCATCCTCCTTGTCTTAAGGGCTCAGATGGTCTGCAAATGACTGACACACAGCAGACACTCTGGAAATCATTTTGAAATGTTGAATGGAGCTTGCATCATACAAGTACATAAAAATACAAACATGAAAAATCAATAAAATGGAAAGTCATTCATTGTATTATAAAGAACTGTGTTTTTCAGTCAATAATTTTATTTTGCTTTTTATTTTTTCTTATTTTATTTGAGTCAGAGTCTCACTCTGTCACCCAGGCTGGAGTGCAGTGGCGTGATCATGGCACATGGCAGCCTGAACCTCCTGGGCTCAGGCCATCCTTCTGCCTCAACCTCCCAAGTAGCTGGGACTATAGGCATGTGCCCCCATGACCAGCTAATTTTTTAATCTTTTTTCTTGTAGAGACAACGTCTCACTATGTTGTCCAGGCCGGTCTTGAACTCCTGGGCTCACCTCTCACCTCAGTCTCCCAAAGTGCTGGGATTACAGGTGTGAGCAACCATGCTTGGAAATTATATTTTTTTAAATTACCATTTTTACAAGCACATGCACAAGAGAGTCACTGTACACAAAAGTGTATTGTTGAGAGTTTCATCTATGGTGAAATTACCACACAGCTCTGGCCTATCATGGGGGTCTGTCCTCCTGTGAGCAAAAACCAGTTTCCCAACCATGCTGCCCATCAAAGTTGGACTGGATAAAAAAATGGGGTGCATATACACAATGGAATATTATGCAACCATAAAGAGGGACAAACATATGGACCTCGCAGCAACTTGGATGGATTTAGAGTCTATCATACTCAGTGATCTATCACAGAAACAATGAACAGTACCATATGTTCTCACTCATAAGTAGACCTTGAACAATTATCATGGTGAGAGGGGGATTGGTGGTGGTGGGAAATTGCCAGGGGATTGGCAGTTGAGGGAGACTGCCGGGGGAGGGAGGGGCGCACCTCATCAACAAGGGTAACTGCATGGTGAACATTTGTATACCTAACCCTTAATTGTACCCCACATCTTTAAAATAAAAAACAATAATAAATTTTTTTAAAAAGAACCAACTTCTTTCTTCTTGGCTTCATGGTTGGATTTCACAGGTTCCAACATGGTGGCAGAGTGACCCAGGCTGCTGAGTTGAAGGATCTCTGGGCTGAGGAATGACTCTCCCAACAGCAGAGCCTCTTCCTTCCCCAAGTTCCAGGTCATAGTCCAAGCAGGCATCTGGGATAGGGGCCGGGCAGAACTGGTTCAGGTTAAAAGTGCCCAAGAGGCTGAGGGGATTAGGAAGCAGATGTTGTTCTGAAGAAGGATCCTGATTCAGACTTTGTGTTAGTCAACTTCCATAGCAAAATACCATCGAGTGGGCAGCTTGAAGGACAGACGTTTATTTCTCACCGTTCTAAAGGCTAGAAGTCCTGGATCAAGCCCCATCAGGTTCAGTTCCTAGGAGGCCTCTCTTCCTGGCTTGCAGATGGCCACTGCCTCTTTGTATCTTTGCATGGCCATTCTTCTGTGAGTGGGTGGAGAGAGTGAGCTTTGGTGTCTGTCTCTTCTAAGAACACCAGTCCTATTGATTAGGACCCCACCCCGATGACCTCATTTAACCTTACATCCTAAAAGCCCTTTCTCCCAATACAGTGACCTTGGGGATTGGGGCTTTAACATATGAATGTTCGGAGGTGGGGACACAAATCAGTCCGAGCAGTCTCTAAAAAGAATCACATTCCACGCCAACCTGGTAGTAACTTTTGTCTTCCAGGGGTTGTCTGGAACAAAGGTTCTCAACTGTGGTCATACATTATAATCAACTGGGGAGGTTTTTTTGTTTGTTTTTAATGCTAAGGCTAGTATTTTTAGTATGCTCAGAGATACTAATCCAATTGAAAGTGGAGCCCTAGAAAGAGTATGTGATTCTAACATACATCCGTTGCGAACATCTGTACCACACAGGCTGTCATCCAGCACCTGACTGTGCTCCTCGGGGCTCAGCCAGAACAAGGCAGGTTTTTGTGAAGAGAAATTTGAGAGTAATGAGAGTATGTATGGTGTTTGGGGAACACAGTGCATTGTGTATAGATTGTGTGGATACGATAGCTTCACGTGTGCAAAATGTGCATTTATGTGTATACAGTGTGTACAACAAATGTGAATGCATACTAAATCAAAAATAGCATTAGCTTTGAGCTTGTCTCTTCATGAGGTAACTCTCTCTAGGTTTGAATGCTACTTTCTCTTTTCCGTTGGTTACTATTTTAAAACCTGTTTTAAATAATAATATTGTAGACATTGTACGAGTCCATTCACATGAGATACCTAGAATAGTAGAATTTATAGAGACAGAAAGTTAGAATTGTTTATATGATTCTTCCCAGGGGCTGGGAAGAGGAGGAATTGGAAGGTTATTGTTTAATGTGCACGAGCAATATGAATACTAAACAATGATTTTTGATGAAAAAGTCCTGTGTGATCAGCCTGTTATCAAGTGACACCTGCTGGTCCAGAGAGGATAACATGGTGTGGAAGCAGAGAAGGCCCTTGAGTCTGCCTCAGCAGGCCTGCCTCAGGACTCCTTCAGTCTTTTAGCAATGATAAGATTTCCTGAAAATTATCAGGACAAGCAATACTGAAATTTTAAGTGACCTAAATGCCACAGTCACTCCTTGGTTAAAAACACACATGTAAAATACCTACAGAGCTGTAGAGAAGGTTGTACTATTCCTCGGCTTAGTGTATAGTTTGTAAAGTAGATTTGCTTTTGGAGCTCTTGAATTTTTATTTTGTTTTGTCTTCTAACATAAGGTGAGATAGGAGAGAATCTTACCCATTATGAGGCTTCCAATGAGCCCAAAGACTTTAGAAAGACAAGTAAAATAGTCTGAAGCACAAGATTATACAAGAAACCAGTACCAAGGTCTTAAAAAACAGAGTTGGGATATTTTGTTTTACTTTTGTGCTTTGGCTCATACCTGTAATCCCAGCACTTTGGGAGGCTGAGGCAGGAAGATCGCTTGAGTTGAGTGTAAGACCAGACTGAGCAATATAACAAGACTCTCATCTCTACAAAAAATTTAAAAATTAGCCAGGCATAGTGGCACATGCCTGTAGTCCCAGCTACATGGGAAACTGAGGCAGGAAGATCGCTTGAGCACACGAGTTTAAGGTTGCAGTGAATCATGATTGTGCCACTACACTCCAGCCTGGTAACAAAGCGAGACACTTTCTCAAAAAGAAAAAAGGAAAAAAAAAAAAAAAAGAATATATATATATATATATGTATGAAAATTACAAAGGAGATTATTTATGAAAAACACAACCCCATGGCTTGCTTCAGCAACCATTGTACTAGCATTCTTTTACCGTTGAGTTCTTCACAGTTAACATTTCTGAGAGGCTGTGTAATGTTGAATGTTCCCAAAGCTCAAATCAGGAATCAGACAACTGTTCCAGGTTTAGAAAAGCTTTCGCAACTCCAAAGTTCTTTTATTTAAAAAGTAAAAATTCCTGATGTACCTTAAAAAATTTCTGATGTATCTACTGAAAACATCTCAATCCACAATCATGTCAGCTGTAAATTTGTATCTTCTAAACCCCTCCTCTTGGGATAATTCTACTTGGAAGGCAACTTTGATACACAATAGGTAGCCATTGTTAACAAATTAAAAGAACCAGGAGGCACAGCCAAAGAGATCAGCAAAACAAAAACAACCACAACCAACGTTTATTCTTGATTGTTGTCACTACTCTTTTCATGCTTTCTTATTTCCTTCCACACTTTAAATATATAATAACCAAAACTTTATTAATATACAAATAAAACATGCGCAGCATGTAAGCATGGTAGTGAGTGAGTAAAACCGGTCATCTGGTTGGTTCCTGCATCAAGGCTTATGCAGCAGGCCTCTGCAGGAACAGTGGCTGTGTTTGAACACCTTCTGTGGGCCTATGCCTTTTCCAAGTTTCTCAAGCAAAGAGCAGCATCCACCATATTGGTTAAAGAGGCTTAATGAAACAGAAGCGCTTCTGTTCAAGGGACAAGGCTGTTCTATTTTTTCCTGAGACCTCACTTTGTTCTTTTCTCTGACAAACGTTCTAAAATTCAGTGAAATACCAAAGGAGACATGGATGGAATCAGAAAAAGCAAAAATGGAATCCAGGAAGTTCTGTGGTGGACAAATGATATATCTCTTTGATGAATAAAAAATGTACAGGATATTTCATCAGTCCGTTTTCCCCCAAAGGGGAAAAACACACATATTTTTGGTTTTAGATAAGTCGCTAAGCCTTTTGCAGAAGGGAAAAATGTCATGGGAAAATGAAAACTATCTCTAATGTCTATAGCACATGAAATATCTTAGTAAATATTAAAGGGCAAGAGGGAATATCTGTAAAAAATTATTGTGCACATGTTGGATGAAAAATATCATGGGATTAGACGGTTGTGTTATTGAAATGGTGCTTGGTGTATAAACTCAAACATTCCTTTTCAAATTCAGCTTCTCAGAGGTTTGGTTTCAGATCCCTGAGCACTTTCAACATTATCTTTGCCTTTATCCTTCTTCATGCGGATAAACACAACTGCTAAAATTACACCTAAAAGAGAAAACCCAGAGTCAAACAGATGGAATCTTAAAATGTACTGTCACACTGATTTATAAAGTAGTATCCTGATAGGAAAAAATGACTCATAGAACTTCATTTTTGTTTGTGGTTCAACAAAGTTTCGTCGTCCCAGTGAATAAGGGACTCTAAGCATTGGCTTTCTTGGATAAGTAAGCTTATTGCTTTTCCTGAGTCAGTAAGTATGTATCAAGTCCCAAATCATCCCTGACCTGGCAGCTCTCACTGGGTTTCTATCTAGGAATATAAAATCCTACACTACCGCATGTATAAGCATCTGACAGGGTTCTTAAACTTTATACATACTCAATAAATCTTAATTCCAGTCTTTCTTCCCCTTCCCTAGAGGGAACAATCCAATCAGAACAATCAGAAAGCTATTCTCTGACCTGCTCACCTCCCTAAAGCTGACTTTCATTGTATCCACACCAAATACCACATTTTCTTTGGCACCTTCCTTGTGGCTCCAGACTTTGTTGTTGAGGGTTCTTGAGTAGACTACTTAATTTTTCTGGTTTCTCCCATCTCTGAACTCCTACAAAATTGCATTGTACATCTCAGCCCTAAATGTGTACTGTCAATCAGAGCCCACTATGAAAAAGGGAGTTGTTTTTACAAAATTAATGTGCCAGTAAGTTTACAGGAAGAATCATGGCAGAAAATACTAGGTGCTCAGAAATCCATTAAGAACCCTATAATAATCCTAATCCTATTTTGAAAAGAGTGAAGGTATAAAACTGTCAACTCCTATTACTTCAATTTTTGTATAATTCCAAACTCATCCAATCTTTAACTTGTGGTGACATTAAACCAGTATATAAGAAAATTTCTATTTGGTGTATAAGCTCAAAAATCCTTTCAAGGTGAGAGGGGGAAAATAGAATAAGAAAAGACATAGAAGTGGAGATTGGTAAGTGAGTGGGACCACAAAAAGGCAACTCAATTAGTATGATAGGTGTGCAGCAGATAGTGGTTCTCAGGGAGAAATAATGGTCATTATGCACATGTTGGGATGAGAAGCAGCCATGTTAGGAAGGTCCTCCCAAGTCATGGACTATAGGGTAACAAAAATGAGATCCCTTTTAGACTCGTGAATCAGAGTCCAATGTGACAGGTTGGTCAAAGGAGAAAAGATCAAATGCAGAGAGAATGATCATGAATACTTAACATAACCCCAATTCTTCTTTTAAAAGGAAAAAGATGTGAAAATGTGTAAACTCCACTCAGGTACACATGAACTAACGAGGTATCACTGATATTTAACTTGTGGCAGGGAAAACAGCTGAAATAAGGTAATTACTCTACAGGGTGAGCATTCCTAATCTGAAAATCTGAAATCTAAAATGCTCCAAAATCCAAAATTTTTTGAGCACCAACATGATGCCTAAGTGGAAAATTCCACACCTGACCTCATGTGACAAGGCACAGTCAAAACTTTTGTTTCATGAACAAAATTATTTAAAACATGGTATAAAATTACCTTCAGGCTATGTATATAAAGTGTTTATAAAATGTAAGTGAAATTCATGTTTAGACTTGGGTCCCATTCCCAAGATGTCTCATCATGTATATGCAAGTATTCCAAAATCTGGAAAAGTCTTAAATCTGAAATAATTCTGTTCTTGAGCATTTTGGATAAGAGATAATCAACCTGTAACCTGTGGTAGGCACTGAATTGTTTGCAGAGAGGGAGAGACAGAGAGAGAGAATTAGATCAGAGGACTCTCTGCTGTCTAAGCTAGGGCCAAGACAGAATCAGGACTATGATGCAATGGGGTTATTCTGGGTAATAAATAGTCAGGGTCCACAGTCATGAAAACATGCAAAGGAAAGTTCTCCAACATTTTAGGTATATCAGTATCTCCACTGAAAGGCTAACTTCTGCCTATACAACAATGGCAGGTGAGATCACAAACTCTAGCATAATATCTATATATGTCTTGCCTGTCACTGACTGTATCCCCCTTATCAAGCACAGTGCCTGACACTCATCAGAGGCACAGCTATTACATTTCTTTCTCCTTCATCATGAAAGCTTGGTAACTAGGCATAAACAATAACAATTTATGGTCTAAAGACTGTTATACTTCCCAAACTAGCCAATAGGGCACTGATGGGTAGGGAGTGTTTCTAAAGCACCATCTTCCAACCAGGAAAGTCTGATGTAATTTACTAGTAATCTATATCCTTGGCTATGGCCTGGGTTGTCATTTGAGCAGCCACCAGCCCAGCCTATGAAAACGGGACCTGAGATGGACTCATATTTCTGAAGCTCAGGAAAGAATTTCTTGAATTGAAAAATTATACTCACCAATGACCAGAAAGGTGGCCAGCAGTATACCAACAGCCATGCCCACAGTGGGCATCCCAGCCTGGTGACCTACTGGCTTGAAACAATGTCCTTCCACACATGTGCAGAAAGTAACTGAAATAGAGAACAGTATTTGGTAGGGTGTTTTCAAGTGAACAGTTGCAGAATCCCATATCAAGGTCAAGAATTCCCTGAAACTGCTCAGGGTGACAGATACTGTCCTAATTTACCTGTAGCAAATGCATACCTGGTAAAGAGACAATGCCTTCCAAGGGTGGCCGGCCCCCATCATTGATACGAATGGAGATTTTATAAACTGTCTCCTCAAAGTTTGTGTGCTTGGTGGAGAGTTTGGCATGAGTGCCTGTCAGAACAGGAACAAAATGAATAAAATGGAAACAACTTCAGACTCCTAGATCAGCAGGAATAAAGCTCATCTTTGTATCAGGTACTAAGGTTGACTGGGACATGGCTTGATATGAGTTAAAACTGCCCAAATTATCACCAACATCACTCCACATACATCATAACGTAAAAAAGGGCTAATGCATCCTTTAAGTTCTCAATTCATGATTTCTCTATAGAAATAAACACTAAATATAGTCAATTCACATCCAGTCATTTCTAGTAGTTATGTTCAATAAAGTTTCCCCAAACACTGAATTAGTAAATACTGAATTATTACTCCTAGAGGAAATACAGGGTTAGGTTCCTGTGAGCTTCTGGTCAAACATTTCCATCAACGTCAATACATATTCTTGTTTTCTGTGTGTTTTTGTTTAAAGATACCTTATTTAATATATATTGTTGACTCACTATTATTTAAGTCGCAGTTAACAGCACTAGAACGTCTGTCTGAACAAAGCTTATCTAACACCTGTATTTTTCTGTCTTTTGCACTTATGAATACAACTACTATGCAATAAAATCACTGCTGAAAAGCATAACAATGTGAAAAACAGGGAACTAAGTTGGCTGCAAGAGAACACTTATTAACAATATGACAGCTAAAACTAGAAGGCAAAATGTCACCTTGTTCAGCCTCAGCTGGGAACATGTGTGTCCAGTAACTCATTTTTCACCACTCTTTCAGACTCCATGAATGCAAAAGCTCTATTAAGTATTGATTTTGGGGTTATAAACTTTATCAAGTAGATGAATTTATAAATACAGGATCTGTAAGTAATGAAGATCAACTATATATGTGGCATGGTGGTTGGAGAGTGCCTGGGAAAGAGCATCTTCAAACCTGATCCTGGGTTTCAGATTTGCTTCTTGTCAGCTATGTGACACTGAGTAAGTCATAACTCTGGTGGTCTCAGAATCCCTTTGGGTCCTAAAACAAGGGCAAGCATGATATTCTACACAGTCTTCAGAGTGAATGTCCAGGTCTCGGTGCAGGAAGGGAGAGGCCAGTGATGTCATGAGCAAGAGTAAGGGGAAGTCAAGGCAACTAGACTTTGCAAAGCAGAGTAACAGAGGGAGCCATGAAGGGAGATCTGCAGAGCGCCTCTCAAGGTTCAGGTGAGTACTAGTCAAAGTATGTATATGAGGAAACTACTTAAACCTGGGGAAAGAACTACCTAAAAGGATTAGAGCGAACAGAGCTCACAAAGGGCTAGGAATAATTCTCTTCCCAAAGCTAGAGCAGAAAGCCTCATAAATTCATGGGCCATCAGATAGAGTACACAGGAGGGTTTTGCCTTAGAAGTTTGGAAAACTCAGCCCTAGAATAAATGCTGCCACGGTTCTGTGTAACAAAACTTTAAAATGATATGTGAAAGCATCAAACAATTTCCAAGCACTTTAACTATATTTCAGAATAAAGCTCCAGAATATTTATGAGAATACAAAAATATTCAGCATCTAAATGTCTAGAATTTAATTTTAAAAATTGCCAAACATGCAAGAAAAAAAAAGTTATGACACATAAGAAAAAGAAGCAACTGAAACCTACCCCAAAATGAAACATATTACACAGTGGGCAAAGGACATGAAAAGAAGAGATATCATGGAGAAAAAAAAATTAATGAAATAATGACTAATACTTTTTCCAAGTTTGATAAAAACTCTAAATCCTCAGATCCAAGAAGATCAACAAACCTTAGAAACAACAACAGCAACAAAGAATAAAATGACACAAGCATCAAATTACTTAAAACTAGTGATAGAGAGAATATTTTTATAGCACCCAGAGAAAAAATATACACATATTTAATGAAACAAAGAAGAAGCAGTGCAAACCAGATCACAGTGGAAAAATATTCTTGAAGTATTGGTGAAAAAGTCTCAATAAGTTTAAAAGTAGGCCGGGCTCGGTGGCTCAGCCTGTAATCCCACACTTTGGGAGGCCAAGGTGAGTGGATTGCCTGAGCCCGCGGGTTTGAGACCCGCCTGGGCAACTTAGCAAGACCTAATCTCTACATTAAATCAAAAAAAAAAAAAAAAATCAGCCGGGCATGGTAGCGCGTGCCTGTAATTCCGGCTACTCGGAAGGCTGAGGCAAAAGGATCGCTCAAGCCCAGCAGGTCGAGGCTGCGGTGGCCGGGAGCGGCCACTGCACTCCAGTCTGGGCGACAGAGTGAGACTCCAACTCAAAAAAAAAAAAAAGTTTAAAAGTATTTCAGCCATATGTTCTCTAGACATGACAGAATCAAATTAGAAACCAGAAAGATGTAGAAAATAGTCCATGAAATATCTGGAAACTAAATAGCACACTTCTAAATAACCCTTGGGTCATAAAAGAAATGTAAAAGGAAAACACAATGCATCAGACTTTGTGAAATGCAGCTAATATAACGCCAAGAGATACATTTATAACACCAAATGCCTGTTAACAAAAAATGATCTCAAATTAATTGTCTCAGCTTAATAAAAATAGAACAAGAACAAAAAATGAACACAGTGGAATAAAGGAAGTAATAAAGATCTGACCAATGAAATACAAAACAGAAAATCAATGAAACCAAAAGGTGGTTATTTGAGAATAGCAATAAAAATTAATAAACCAGCCAGATTTATCAGGAAAAAATACAATTTGCCAATATCAGAAAGAAGTGAAAAGGGAACACTCCTACACTGTTGGTGGGAGTGTAAGCTAGTGCAACCTCTGTGGAAAGCAGTGTGGCGATTCCTAAAAGCTCTAAACACCAACCTCCCGTATGACCCCGCAATCCCCCTACTGGGAATATACCCTGA
>CAUYQG010057031.1:0-17741 GCA_963574415.1 Tarsius wallacei | reverse complement strand
AAAAATGTGGTACATATACACAATGGAATACTATGCAGCCATAAGAAAGAACGAAATCATGAATTTCGCAGCAACCTGGATGGAACTAGAGTCCATAATACTGAGTGACCTCTCACAGAAACAAAAAACTAAGTATCACATGTTCTCACCCATATAGTAGACCTTGATAATCCAACGTACTACCACAAGAAAATGACTGAGGGTGGTGGGAAAATATGGGGGGAGGGAGGGTGATGGGATTAATGGTGATAAATATCTGTCTGGGGATGGGGAGATACCTCCTATCATCAAAGGTGCCTGAACAAAGCATTTTTGTATGCCTAACCCCTAACTGTACCCCATAATACCATAATTAAAAAAAAAAAAAAAAAAGAGATTGCAAACTAGTGTTTGTCAGAGATTTCTGTCTCGCTGTAATCTCGCGTATAATCCTCATGTGAAGTCACAGAGGCTACCTCTTAAACACACCTTTGCCTTTCATACCAAGTACTTCAAAACAGGATATATTGCCTTCCATGAAGCGTCAGAGCTTTCTAGATATGCCACATATGCCTTTGCCTCTCTTCTCAGTTTTGGTAACCAAGTAACCATAAAATTTAGTGCAGTAGATATTTTTCTAGATTTTATGATACATGTAAAATAATTGTTAGATTAATCTGCAAAATGAACACAGAATTTTTTTAAATGAGGCTTTATTCAAAGAACAGTATGTCATATAATCATGCATTATTGTCAATCAAAATTCTTCAAATATTATATATATTTATTCACTGCAAGATTTTCTACACTTACAGCTTGGATAATTGGAACACCAGTTTATTTTTGCACTCAGTAAGCGATTCTGAGTAGTATAAACTGAAGGGGTGAAATTCTGACTATGGAGATGAATAAGGGGGCAGTTTCCAGGTGTCTGAAGGGTTTAGTCACTTACTAAAGCAATCCATAAATTAGATGTTAGAAGGTGAAGGCATTTTTGAAAATTACCTGCTAAAATCATTGACAGCTAGTGGTACTTATATTGATTAACCTTATTTAAAATATCAGTTGTTAGTCTCTTTATACAGAAAATCACTAATGTGTAAAATAGTTGTAGAAAAAGAGGAAAACAGAGCTGCTGCTGAGCAAAGAAATATACAAATTTGCCTTCTGCATGAAATATTTGTGAATAAATTTCAACATAATTAAGTAACATGAAATATCAACAAATACTATCTCAAAATTAAAGTCGAATAAATCGAGTAGAAAAATTAAATTTTCAAATAGAAGTATATGAACTTCCTCTGTTATTTCACAAAAAAAGTTACTCAAATTTTATTCCAGAGTAGTAAGGTACATATTTGGACAAACTTTCTAAAATAAGATACATGCTCCCTTGGGCATATTTTACTTTATGCAAATGAGAGAATTGTCAAATGCAAACTTTGTCATTGTAATTCTTATATAGTAAGTTCCCTATATACGAACCTTCAAGTTGTGAATTTTCAAATATGTGAATGTGTGCTCACATGTTCGGTCAGGTAAGTTAGTTCATGTGTCTGACATACACTGCTATGTGCATGCATCCTCTACGAATGGTTGTGATTTTTGAGTACTTTACTGTACAATTCTGTGTAAAGTCCCGAAGTCTTACTCTTTCTTTTAAGCCCCTGTATACCAGCTGTTGTACTGTACTACACTACTGTACTTTTCACGGTATTGTACTACAAGATTAAAAATGTTTTCTTTATTTTTATGTTTACTTTTTATGTATTGCTTGTGTGAAAATATCATAAACCTATTACATTATAGTACTATGTAGTTGGTTGTGTTAGTTGGGTACCTAGGCTAACAGTGTTGGACTTACAAACAAATTGGACTTACAAACATTCTCATGGAATGGAATTTGTATGTAGAGGACTCACTGTAATTTAGAGAATATGGTTATACATGATGTAACATAAAAGATTAATAATAAAGTATATCTTGAAGACCCAGAAAAGGGTACTGTGCTATGGAGAGAGAGGAATGCATTGGTTTAGTAATAATACCAACATATGAACATGATTTTCCAAGATACCGATGATACTATTGACAAAACAGGATTATCAGTTTTACAATGCTTTACAAATCTCTACAACATTGTCTTTCTATATTTCAAATATTAGTTAAGGTGATATAACAAGCTACATGATCTAATAACTAACCAAGCTTGCTTATATTGAACTTTGACACCATGTATAGACATTGCATTAGGTCAACCTGCTCAAGGTTGTCCATGCAGAGGAGGAAAAAGATAGTAGGTGAAAGTGTTGTCTTACAAGGATATATATCACCCTGTTGATAAGAGAAATTACATGAAGCATACCTAATCAGTTCATAAAATGATCTAGAAAAGGGGTTACCGGCATTTGTCTGCAAGAGGTCAGAAAGTAAATATTTATTCTTTAGGCTGTTCACTTCATGAGATCCCTAGAAACTACTCAACTCTGCTGTTATAGCTCAAAAGCAGCTGTAGACAATAAATGCTTTTTAAAAAGTTATTTCTAACAAAACAAGCAGCAAGCTGGATTTGACCCACGGGCTATAGTTTGACAGCCTCCAGTCTGAGACGTTCTTAATCATTGAGAGCTGTTGATCTATAGTCCAGCAAATTTTGCTGTACAATAATTTTCTTGAAAGCAACACATTTGTCTGATGTCTTCATATCACTTACGATACCTTACACTTAGCAGCAGCACGCAGGAGACATTTCATGAAATATTTGTTGAATGAATGAATGGACTGGTCAATGAGAAGTCCAGTGATGTCTACCACACTTCCACCACTGATCACAGTTTCTCTTCAGCAAAACTGACTCACAAAGCAACTTGACGTTATGGGAAAAGCAAAGCTTTTGGTATCCGACAGAATGTCCTGGGTTAAAATCCTTGATCTGCCACTGATGATCAGTACACCATGAGCAAGTATTTTTTTCACATTTGTTTTAGCTGTTCTCAGTGATACATTTATTTGCAAATGGAAGTTGATAATAGCGTTGTGTTGAGGAGGTGCATTTATTAAATAAATTGATAAAGAGTTGTTGCTTAGGAAATATTGTCTTTCATCCTCCTTTTAGCAGGCGTCACAATTTGATTACCTTTGCAAGGTCATAAAATGAGAGTGGGAAAAGAGTCTTGACAATAATTTAGTTCTATCCACCTTTCTTTCACTTTTTAAAAGTTAAAAAAATATTGTGATGATTTCTGGAAAGGGTATGACAGTGTAAAAAACCCCAAGATTAGGAATTAGTAGGCTGTGATTTAGTTTTGATTTGACGAATAACTTGTTACATCATATACGGGGGATGACCCCACACGAAACGGAATTTATTTATAAAAAATTGTGTATTTATTCTCACACATTTACACTTCAGTCACCTTCAAAACACTCTCCATTTGATGCAATACACCTATCGAGATGTTTTTTCCACTGCTCAAAACAGTTTTTGAACTTGTCATTGTTGATGCCTTTTGGTGCTTCTGCCGTTTTTTTTGTTTCACCTTTTTCACACATTTCTCTTTTTCATCCAGGGAGGATGTCTTTCATCCAGAGAGACTAAAACATGTTGCTTAGGGCGAGATCAGGTGAATAGGGAGGGTGAGGCATGGGGGTCATGTGGTTTTGGGGAACAAACTGCTGAACACGCTGTGTGTTGTGGGCAGGTGCGCTCATAAGACACCCATGATGAAATGGGCAAATGCATTGAAAGATTCTCTAAAAGATATTTTACTGAAGCCAAACGCAGCCTCTCACAACACTGCTAACTGGTGCACTGATGCCCATGGGTTCCTAGAACACTAATCTAACAGGAGAAGCCCGAACTACAAGGAGTCCACCATCCAAAAAGATAATTCTGGCTTTTTGGGGGTCTCCTCTCATACATATATGAAGAATACGTGCCTCTCTCAGCCTGTTCCCTTGATCAGTGGAACTGAATCTTCAAACCTCTCCAGTACTAATATCATTCATCAGTATTGCCAAGGTGGCTAACCGGTTTTCCTCCTGTTTTCCCTCGCCAAACACACACCACTGCCTCTGCCTGCCCATGCACTTGCTGGCAAATTCTAAGCATCTTCAAACTTCTCTATCCTGAGAAAGACTTTAAATGAAGAGCACGATTATAAAAAAGTACACGAAAGAACTTGTGAGATTAAGTGCGTGTCAAAAAAGTAAAATGAAACACAGGCTAGAATAGATTGGGTTTCAAATGAGAAAAGCTTTTGTGATTGCGATAAAAGAAATCCGGCCCATGATGCTAAGATAAAGCTCTTGTTGTGTCAGTTGTTTCTACATCGCTAACACCACTTCAACAGTCTTTGATCAGGCAGTTCTTTCTGCAGCCCCTTAAAGAGGCCTGACATAGGTGGAGAATAAAGCCAGGTTTCAAAAGTAGTCTATTTAGCCTCATTTTCATAGTTGTTCCGCCAGCTCCTTCCTGTCTCCCCCCTAAGCACAGCTGCATGTGGTTGCAGGCAGAACTGTCATCAGCCACTTAGAGCGGCCACCTGGCCACGGTTGTGTCTAATTTGCCTGCTTACCTTGTTTTCTTGCTGGGTTGACCTCCTCCCACCAATGTTCACAGTGACAACATGGCATGCCAGATCTTTTCAGTGTGGTGAGAACATCGGAGACTAGCCACGCATACACTCACTCATACAAGGCAGGGGCCAAAAGTATTATAATGCCAGTACATGTGATTTTGCCCTATTTTATTTGTGTTAAAATTATCTACAGATCTCACAGTGCTCTATTTTTTTTTTAAATTATAAAGATGTGGGGTACAATTCAGGGCTAGGTATACAAAGGTTCATTACGCAGGTGCCCTTGTTGATGAGGCGTGCCCTCCCTCCTCTAGCAGTTTCCCTCAACCGCCAATCCCACACCCTTTCCCTGACAGCACTGTATTTTAAATCTAAATTTTCATTCTACATACAGTTGGTTTACTGATAATTTTTTTGAGAGTGTATATACGTATGTATAGATATGTATATTTAGCATAGGTGTGTATATATGGAGAGAGAGAGAGACAGGAGAGAAAGAGAGAGAGAATTTATGGGATTGGAAAGTTGTGATAGTATTTTATTATTTCCTTTTCGTTATTAAAAAAAAAAAAACCTCAAAGCTAAAAGCGACTACTCTTAGGATGAGGTGTTTGACTTTCCAGGAAAATGACAGATAAAGAAGTTTCATTCATTCTTAGTATAAATAGTAAGTCTAACCTATTTTCACCTCCCTCCTCATACTTGCAAAGCTGAAAAATGTTCAGTATATTAACTTATAATGTGTCAGCCCTGAAAGGGGGAAAGAAAAAGCACTATGATAAATATAGCTACAGAGGCTCTATGTAACATTTTTAACTTTATAACATTTTTGAAAGAAACCAAGTTTTAATGTCATCGAAAGAGAGATATTATATGGCATAAGCGGGAGAACTGGACCATTGCAAAGATTTAGTATCTTGATTAGCAATTTCCGTGTGTGTGTGTGTGTGTGTGTGTGTGTGTGTGTGTGTGTGTGTGAGAGAGAGAGAGAGAGAGAGAGAGAGAGAATTTCTGCTGTCCTCCATTTTTCTGAAGAAATTTTGTTTTATGTCTTATAACATATGGTATTATACATTTAAATTAGATTACAAAGCTGCTTTTAATATTAGATGCTGAGATGCTGTGAGGCTGTCTGGACATAGACTATTTTCCCCTAGACCTGGCTTCTTTCTGCATTCTCCTTCAGGGAGCTGTCTCCTAAGCATGGTGCATCCCCAGTAATGAGTCATGGGAGGCAGGTGACCAAGCAAAGCTGAAGAGAGCGTAGTTGTTGCTCTTTCTACACACCGGATAGCAATCTGAATGATTAACTTGGTTGTTTAGGTTGTAAAACTGCTTGCTGTACTGCCCGAGGCATGGACTCTTCACCAACCTGCTGCCTTCGGTACCTCCCATAAGTTAGAATAAACCAATGACTTTTCCTCCTGGACCTCTGGGTGACTTCTTTGGAGTAGGTAAACATTAGGCTCAAGCCCTCTCAGATTTCCGCTTACCGTGTTACCAATGCTTACAATGAATTCAACCCAAATGGATATCTCTCTGCTTTTTGTTTTAGCTTTAATTTGTAAACGACGTTTTCTTAACAGTCTTTCTATTAATTTCTACATCTGAGCGTCAATATATCTATAACAAAAACTTCAAGACTATATTTTAAAGCCGAAGACTCCTTTTGCTGAGTGCTTCTCAAACATGAAGGTGCAGACCAAGCACTTGGGAACCTTGTAAACATGAAGATTCTAATTCAGATTACCGGAAACAGAGTCTATGATTCTGAGTTTCCAACCAACACCCAGCGATGCTGACGCATATAGTCCATGAGCAAATTTTGAGTAGAAAGGCTTTATTTCAAATCAACAACCATCTAATAATAACAATAACAATGATTTACATAAATCTTATCTCCAGAGAAAATGAGAGCTAACATGAAAATTCATTATCTATAAACAACAAGTGTGTTTAAGCTTGTCTATGGAGGGCATTCAGTTCCAATGCTAGATGCAATTCTGTAACCGTATCACGGGCATTTGTCCAACACTGACTTCTGACTTACGGCGAATTGTAAGGCTTGCAGATAGTCGAATATGCCTGCAAGCTTTTTGAGAAGAAAAATATTAGGAAACAGCTGAGGTGTTTTTAAACTGTTACAAAGTCTTTTGGAATGTCAGGGAATTGAACTAGAAACTCATTTACATCTTAAAGCCTCAACTCATAAGCTGTAAATGAAAAACCAACCATGAAGGAAAAGGACAGGCGTGTCTTGTTGTAACTTAGGATGAAAGTCTGCATTTTGTCTATGGATAAACAACACTCACTATGGATACTACGGGTTCGACCAGATCTGGTGTGAAAGCAAAGCAGATTGCACTCTAATGAGGGATTCTGGGAAGATGATTAGCTATCAGGGCATACATGTATAATGGCTGTCATAAACCCGGTGCAGAGAAAATAAAAGAGAATTTATGTAGTGTTGGAACATCTCTGACTACAAGTTCTAAAATAATAGGTGTCACTGGGTGCCAGAACTTAGGATGCCAAATATACCAAATGTCTAGTCCTGAACAAGTTTTAAATAAAACCAAAGCCTGAAATCTAGCTTGTACATATTGTTTTTGTGTGTTTGAATTTCTGTTTTAGACATTTCCAATAACAAACTTAAATTCTTTCTTATATGTCTTTATAGTTGTCTGTCTATACTTGGAATGTTCTTGGCATAAAAAATGTAATTAATCAAGTGGTGCATAATGCTTTTTGTATGAATGAGCCCATTTCACAGGTGAGAAAAGAGATGTCAGATAGAATGAGATCAATCAATATAGGAATATAACTATTGAAGACTATATGGAAGGCACTGCGACAGACATGAGGGTGAATTAATAATAATAACATGAATTAGCAATGCAATACTATTTCCATGAAGTGTGTGTAGCACTGAAAGAATTGTCCAGCCAGTGAGTACCTTTCAGCAGAGCGGTTGTGAGGTCATTTTTGGTTAGAATAGCTTATGGACATGATTTTCTGATGCCATTCTGTATTAGTTTACTGAAGTCACCATAATAAAATACAGACTGTGTGGTTTACGCACAGAAATATAGTTCTCAGTTCTGGAGGCGACAGTTCAAGATCAAAGTGTTAGAAGATTTAGTTTCTTCTGAGGCTTGTCCTCGGCTAGCAGATGGTGCCTTGGTACTGTGTCCTCACAGGGTCTTCTCTCTGTATGTGTCCGTCTTTAATGTCTTTTTGTATCCAAACTTCTCTTATAAAGAAACCATTCAGGTTGGATTAGGGCCCCCTCAGTACCTTCACTTTAACTTAATCACCTTTTAGGGGGAGAGACACAGCATCAGTAAGCGTATCTGATCTCAAACCAGGCAAAGCGGGGATCAATGGGAGGTCCAAACGTTACCTGTACCACGTCTACTTGTATACCTAATCCTGAATTGTACCCCATGTCTTTAAAGTAAAATATAAATTTTTTAAAAATCACCTTTTAAAGGCTCCTCCAAATACAGTCACATTCGGAGGGACTAAAGATTAGAGTTTCAACATAGGAATTTTGAAAGGACACAGTTCAGCCCATAACAATCTCACAATCTCATATTTGTAAGAGATGTAGGTCGGTACCCTCACTTTCCAGCTGAGAAAAACAGAATTCTCCAGAAAAAAATATGTCTTGTTTAAAGTCACTAAATCAGTTAGTGGTGGAGTCTAGAGTGCATCACAGTTACCCCGATTATCTGACTTACCTTTTTTCGTTGTAACTTCACCACATGGCTCACACATGCCTGATATATTTCCTATAGATATAATATCTTGAGCTGTAGTTGAGAAGTGAGTAGGCACAATAGTTGGGAGACAGAATTGATATCACCATGACCCAGCTATTCTACTTGGGTAGAGCTTCCTCAGAGACAGGGAAGGGTCAGGAAAAGAACCAGAGTGGACTAGTACAACCAAGGTCTGAGTCTGGGTTGGTTATTACAGCCATTATTTCTAACTTACTGATGTAAAAATACATCCGCTTTCCTTGAATTCCTGAGGTTTGATCCTTGCCATGTTAGATGGACTGTTCTTAACAGAGGCAGCATTTAAGAGGATTTTAAACAAGTATTCGTAAGTTTGTTATATTGTTTTTGACAGAAGTGTGGTAGATGATTATAAAAAAGCCATCGCTTTATCATTTTGAAAGGCAAAAATAACTATTTTTAGAAAATGGAAAAGTGACAGCAATTTTGAGGTTTACAAACCAAATTAAGTTACCAAGTTTCTCACTAACAGATGTTTGCTTTTCCCTTAGAACCAAACTTACAGTCTTCCTTTAAATTATTAATATCTGCTTAAGCTTTACTGGCTTTTTAAAGTTCAATTGTGCAAGCATGGAGATCGATCAAACTTTATAAGAATTTACAAAACTAGTAAGCTAAGCAATTTCCAAAAATAAAAATAAAATACAAAATGCTGTCAGCAGATGAGCCGAGGATAGGCATATTTAAGCTAATTATGGTAAAGTGATGCCAATATGAGTCTCATTTGCTCATTTGTAAAGATGTTTCCATTAGAAAGAAAGAACAAAAGAAAAAGGAGATTAAATCAATTCTAGGTAGTCTTTAAATTACAACAGATGATATCATCAATACCCTGAGACTATTTCCGGAATTTGAGTTAGCAAACTTATACTAAGATAGGATTCAAATACCGGAGAAAAGTTTAAAATAATTGTCTTTGCTCGTCCATCTATAAACTCTAGGGTGTGTGTTTTCCTGTGGTGACCTGAGTCCCACAGCTTGGCCTCTCTGATCATTATTAAGGGCTCATATATGAACCAGTTTACCTGCTTCTCCTGATGAAATGCTTTTTTCCAGAACTTCCCTAGGAATAAGGATCTGGAAGATTGAAATGTTATGTTGACAAAATGTTTGTGTACTATACAAGGTAAGTGCATAAATATTTTTATTAGTTTGTGTTTCACCTATGCACAACCTCCCAAGACCACTGTTCACAGTGACTCTGTTAGTTACTTACTAGATAATAAAACCCTTTAGACATACTGATGGTGAGAATGGACCCTGTGGAGTCAGGCGATGGCTATTTAAGGTTCAAGCATTACCTCCCTTTCAAAAAACTTCCTTAACCATGCTACTAAATATAGTTCTCAAATTCTTTCTGACCCTCCATACTAATGCCCTGCTGTATTTTCTTCATTATATTTAACTCTAACTGAAATTGTATTATTTTCTTTATTTTTTTGTCTTTACTCATTAGATTATAAGGTATAAGTGGGACTGGTCACTATTCCTAACATCTAAAGAAGTGCTTGATAAAAAAAGGGTGCTATATTGTATGCTATAAATATATGATATACATATAAATATATGCTATGCATATAAACATGTTATACATATAAATATATGTTATACATATAACTATATGCTAGACATATAACTATATGCTATACATTATGTATACATATATACAGTATATGTAGCATATAATTTCCATATATAGTCAGCATACATATGCTGAATAAATTAATCATTTTACTTTCTCACACTTTGTCACTATATTTAGTGCTCAGTTATATTGTGGTTATTATTTTTCTATTTCTCACACAACTGGTGTTTGATCTAGGCATTCTATGATGTCTATAATTTCAATAAAGTCTTCTTCAGAGTTTTATGATCTCCACTAAGGGTTATTTTTATAATAACTGACGATAGAAGTTTTCGACCCAGGGAACAGTGTGTTGGGTTGGGACATATTCTGCAAGGGTTTAGAAAACAAGCACTTCTTACGCATCCCTGTGGACTATATCGCTTCATGGAAGAATGTGAGGAAGAGATGCAACAGACAAAAACAAGGAGAAAAGACAAAAATAGAAGCAAAATGAAACACGAGAGTATTATAAGCATCTACTAACAAAGGTGTTGGAACAGTTTCTAGTGGTAAGATCTCTTTCTTCAAAATAAACTGATTGGGAGATGTCATAGAACTGGTAAAAGCAGGCTGCTTTAGGTTAGTAGTTCACTCACTGTACTGTCCCCTGGCTCAGCCAATAAACACCCTAACTGACATTTAGTCAGAATCTTTGTGATGACCAAGATGGATCTACTCTTGTAGCTGTGGTCTCCACATTTTATAAATAAGGATACATGAGAAAAAAATTATTTTCCTGAGAGAATCAGATTTACTGAGATCCCTTGGTCTTTACCATGCCATGGGGCTCTAGTAGAGGCTTGCATCAGGTGTCACATAGAGAAAGAAGCTTTCAAAAAATGTCCTAAACTCAAAAATTCTACCAGGTGGTCAAGTCCAATTCTCTCGTGCCTTCTCTAACAAACATGTGAAGCTTGCATGTCCATATTACTTGAGAAGAGTATATCTCCTCAGGAGAGACCACTAGATGCTTCAGGCACTCTCTTCAGTCATGATCACATGGGCCAGATATCTCAGCACCCTGGGAGAACAGTGAGAATGAGAAACCCTAGATTTTATTTATATTAAATGAGAAAGTGGTTATTTTAATTTCCTCTTCAGTATTTGAAGACATTCTTTTAACACAAGTTCACTAACTCAATTAACAGGAAATAAAAAGTCATTGTTGAGAGGTATGGACAATGAAAGGTACTCTGGACTTAGAGGGATTAAGTAGAGAGGTTAGAAGAATTAATATTTTCTGCCTGAGTTAATTTCCAATTCTATTTCAAAATTAGACACCTGTCTTATTTTCAACAAAACTCTGCTTAAATATTTCTGGTTATCAGAGAACATGTTATTCTGAAGTCAGACTCTCTCATTTGTGGAGTTCTAATTATCTGGCAATATTTACATAGAATTGAAATCTGTCTGCCTGAAATTATGAGCCATTATTTGTAGTTGTCCAGTGCAAAAAGACAAAGGACAATCTTTTTTCCCTTTATTTATTCATCCATTCACTCAGCAAATACTTATTAGGTGTATTCCCTATGCTAGGGATTTTGCTAGGCAATAAGGATACAAAAATGGATAAAAGAATTGTTCCTGTTCCTGGAAAATTTACAGTGCTTTGTATCAGACAGACGCCATCCATGTTTACAGAGCATGGAGTAGAGGATTCTGGGTGACTCACTTTCAATTTCCATATCATTCATTTTCAGCAGATTTGTCCTACAAGCTGACTTACATGCCTGAAAGTTCACTCTTTAGTCTTTGAAAAGAATGGATTGTAGACCGTAACAGTGGAGATGGAAAAATAAAGTAGGAAATCACTGCAGTAGTCTGAGATACGGTGATGCATTTATGAAGATGCTCACGCTGGATGACTAAAAGTGACTCTAGTCTCTCCCCTTTCCCTAATTCCCCTATTTGTCTTTCATTTGGTCCTCTCCAGTATACTTGTATTTGGTGTACCTGTCTTTTAGAGATGCATTTCGGTATGTTTATTTCTCTCAATCTTACTACAAGCTTCACAATCCAAGTCATCACCATGTCTTAGACCACTGTGGTGATTTCCTACTTTGTTTTTCCATTTCCATTGTTATGGCTTACCATCCATTCTTTTCAAAGCTGTAGGGCGAACTTTCAAGCATGTAAGTCAGCTTGTGGGACAAAGCTGTTGAAAAACCCTTTAAAGATTTTGTTGTTGTTGTTGCCCTGAGAATAACTCCAAATTCCTTATCTTGGTCTACAAAATTGTTTTTTTTTTTTTCTTTTATCAGCCATGCCCTCCTTCTGCCAAGTTACCTCATGTTACTCTCTCCCTGGGTATGCCACCATGTAAGCATCTTTCAGAGTCACTGTACTTTATAGGTGGGCTGATTTGCCTGTCTCTACCCTTAACACTCCACCACCTGAACGATAACTGACATGAGCCTTTCCCTATCCACCCTAGATAAGGAAGGTAACAAAAGACATTCTGCTCTCTTTGCATAAGTTTTTCACATGTATACAACTTTCCAAATTTGTTATTATTTTTTCTTTATTAAAATTTTATTTTATTTATCTTTGAGTCAGGGCTACACTGTGTATTTGTTACATGAATGGATTGCACAATGATGGAGAATGGGTTTCTAGTGCATGCATCAACCAAATATTGAACATTATACCCAAGAGGTAATTTTTTCAACCCTCAGCCCCCATTATTTTTTTATGTATTTTATTTTTAACCTGTTTTTTGGTCTATTTCACCAGGCTTTAAGTTCCATAATGGCTTGTGTTTAAACTTCTCATGTCTAGTTCATTACTGACATATTTTAGTCACTCAGCAAATATTGTTGATTGAATAAGCAAGTGGATTAATCAATACATAGAAACAGAGCCTAACGTATGCTTGGAGTGTTTATTGCCCATACTTAATGCTTAATAAAGTTAACAAGTTAGCAGGTGAATATCCACACACGCACACAATAAAATTCTTACTTATTTTTTAAGCAGAACTTATGTCTCAGTCCTGTTATCCTAGTTACATTTTTACAATGATTTTTAAAATATCTTAAAATATGAAGCCCAAATATTATTGAAATATAAGTTGCAGTGACCTTTGCAGAATAAATGTAGTACTACATATTAAAATGTAATATTCACTACTTGAGCCCAGTAATACCAAGAATACTATTTTGTCCTAAGAAAATATTTGAATCTGTAGACAAATGTTTAAATGTAAGCATTTTTCGTTGCACTGCTATTTAGCGAAAGAGAAGTACTGGATTAAATAAAAATATGTGTCCTGTGATACACTTTAAATACAGGTATAATAGGATGTCCCTGAATAATTATTAAATAAATGAATTTATAATATAAATAATCACTAAATTGAAAAGTAAACATAAGCAAGAGTCATCAGAAATAGCAACAGCACGAGATCCCCAAATATTTTAAATATTGAAATTGTTGGGCATCTAAAATAAATATTTTACTCTGTATTAAAATATAAGAGAGTAAAGGTAAAAAAGAATAATAAATTACCAAATTTAAACAAATTTGATAAATAATTAAATGCAGAACTTCAAAATAAAATTTTAATAATTGAAATTAAAAATTTGAAGGAGGCTTTCAGTAGTAATTAAGTACTTCAAAATATATATGTTTGAAAAAGCCTTCCTAAAAGCCAGTGTCTAGAATAAGATGGAAATTGAGAGCTAGGTAGGATATTTGGAACACTTTTCATCAGGGCGTGGCTGCTGGTGTTCAAGTGATGACTGAGATTCCAAACGACTGTATACTACTTTCATCGGCCTCCTAGGCAAGAAGGGCTCACACTGAATGCTGCTACCTGCCAAGGACTCTAAAGGAGTATTTAATAGAAAGAGCCGTGCATCAGTAGACCAGGCTACAGAGACTACAGATCAAATTTAAATCATCACAATCATTGAAACTAAATTCAGGTAACAGGACATTGCTAGTTCCCCAGGAGCCTGTGAGAAGCAAATAAAAATTGCTCTCTGAAATAGGGTAATATCATCTTAGGCCTTGTGTTATTTGTGAAATTTTTCAAATACAATGCTCTTCAAGTAAAATAATAAAAATAAAGAATAACCAGGCATATGATGAGATAAGACAAGATGAATGAGACTCAGAGGACACAATAAGCAACAGAAACAGACACACGGCAGCTCCTCTTACTTGAAACTATTATCAATTATGAAGAAAAAGTAAGTTTAATGTTTTCAATAAAACAAACGACAAAATCGAGAATGTTCCAAAAAATCACACTATACCAAAGAAAACAGAAAAGTATAGATGTTCTCAAGTCAAAATGTAAATAATTGAACCAGGAATGCAACAGCAGGTTAAGACTTGAATATAAGTCAGAAGAAAATATTCAGGAGAAAACAGAGATAGAAAAGAAAGAGAATAAGTGACACAGAAGATTCTGTTAGAGCTATACAGTTGATTCTTGTTATTTGCAGTAGTTGTGTTCTATAAAGTTTGCTGCAGGCACTGAATTAACAAATACTGAATGATTTTTCCAAGGAAAGAAATAGGATTAGGTTCCTGTGAGCCTTTGGTCACAACATTTTCATCAATTGATCAATACTTGACCTTATTTCACATGGGGTTCTCTTTAAAGACATCTCAGTATGAAATATATTGTTGAGTAATTAACATGGAAGTCACAGTTAACAGCACCATAGCTTCTGCTTGAATGAAGCTTACTCATTTTTCTCTGTAAGGCACATTGCAACCTTTCTGTGCTTAGCACTTCAGTACTGTACTTGGAAATCATTTTAAATAGCAAAATCACCAACAAAAAGCACAAAATGAGTAAAATATAGCACTTAAAATAGACCATATAAAGGGCACTTATTTATAGTATGAGAGCTGAAACAAGAAGGCAGGATGTCACCTTGTTTGACCCTCAACTGGGAAAGTATCTATTAACTACTCAAATTTTTCATCTGTGCGAGCCTGTGAGTGGCTGCAGGAGCACCATGATTACTGATTTTGAGGTTACAAATAAACTTTAGCAAGTCAGCAAGTTCACAAATACAGAATTTGCAAATAATGAAAATTGACTGCAATTGTAGTAGTAAAAAGAAAGTAGAAAATGGGCAGAAACAACATTTAAGGAGACAATGGTCAGGGATTATCCAACACTGAAGGAAGATATCAGTCCTTAGATTTACACATCCCTAGTGCCCCAAGCAGGATAAATATAAACTCTCACACAATCACATCAAAGCAAAAACGTTGAAAATCAAAGAGAAATAGATGAACTTACATTCAGCCAGAGGAAACAAGACAAATTAGGTTCAAAAGATTAGAAAGTTTTTAGTGAGAACCCATTTTTTAGCAAAACTCAAGATAAAGAGAATATACCTCAGAATAAGAAAGTTTTGATTTACTTCAATTTCAATATGTTTCAGAATAATAAAAAAGCAATTCTAAGTGTGTATGTACCTGACAACCTAGCCTCAATTTTATAAAACAAAAAGGATAAAAAGATAAGAAAAGATAGACAAAATCATGAGCATAGTATTAGATTTTTTAAAACTTCTTTCAGTAACTATGCCAAAAACAAACACAAAAGTATTAAACTTTTGAAAAAACACAATGAATAAATTAATTCTAGTAAACATATATATATTACTTCCAAATATTGTACAATGTACCAAGAATTTTAAAAATTAACCACAGAAAATGATGTCTTCTGACCAAAATTAAATTACACTAGAAAAAAATTATAAAATTATAACTATAAAATATCTATATATCCAGAATATTTTATAATACAAAGATAAAATTAACAAAAGGGAGTGGGAAAAAATCTGGACTGCAAATATTCAAAATAATGCATATTATATTTATGAGATTCAGGTAAAGTATAAGGAAATTTGCATCCTTTAGTAGGTATATAAGCAAAAATGAAAGGTTAAAAAAAACCAACTAAGCACTTCTCACTAAAAAGTAGAAGAAGAAAAACTAAATGAAAATAAATAGAAAGAAGAAAACAATAATGAGAGCAAAAGTCCATGAGATAGGATACAGACATAAAATAGTATTAGCAGAATGAAAAATTGTGTCTTCAAAAAAACAAAATAATTGATAAACATCTTGTAAACTGAATGAAAAAAGGAAAGAAAACATTAATGTAAAGAATATTAAGAAAATCACTAAAATTATACTCATGTTACAATTATAATAAAATTTTATAAATATTTTTGTGAATAAAATTTTAATTATAGCTAAAATGCCTATGTTCCTTAAAAATCATGTATCCTATTTGTTGCAAGAGAAGATAGCAAAATATGACACTTTTGATATTTTTATATATAAAACTTTATAGAAAAACATTAAAGAAAATCTAAGCTGTGTTCATAAAAAGAAAATTTAATAATGAAAGGGTATAAGTTTGCCAAAAATTGCCAAAGAGATTTAATGTCACTTAAACCAAAATTCCACCATGGATGGTTATGTAGTGAACATTTTTAAAATAGTATATTATTTGAAGTTATTCTTTGGGGGTAAAACTTATAAAAGAAAACAAGGACTAATTTAAGACTGTGGGTATCTTTGGGTGATGAATGTGATTATAGAAGGCATAGAAGGGTTTGTTTTATTTTATTCTATTTTGTTTTAATTTTGTATATTAAAAATTGGTGATGTTTTATTTTCAGCTGATTTGCGGTAACTATATATTCCTTTTACAATTTGTTGCCTTAAAGTTGTACATAATATTTGATACATGCTTTGTATGTGTGATAGGTAGTTTTATAATTAAAAGCATAAGTATGAAAACTGTGTACTGTGTAAGATTTATACACACACTATCTACACACATGTATATATCCAGGATAAAACAGAACCCTATTTCTTTTTCAAATCTTGATTTGGAAAGGGAACTCTTCTAACTTAAAAATTTGCAACTATGTGTCTACTAGACCAGGACTTTCCTCTGGGACACGTTGTCTGTCTATTCTGGGACAAATATCCTGGAGTACACCATTTTAGATTATTGTGAAACAAATACCCACCCACCCAGTATTCCTGAATAAGACCAAAATGCAACGAAGAAAATGATGGCAGAATCATTTCAATGATTTAATGCTCAGTAATTGGATGCTCATGTTAGATCAAATTTAGATTTTCTAAATTTCTAAATGTGCCTCTGTCTTATGTGTATAAGGTAAAGAGTGGAAGAAATGTTCTGCGTTGTTAATAGTCGTCATTAGAAGTTGGTGGGATTATGTAAGGTTTTTATCTTTGTATTTTTATGCATTTTCCAAACTCTTACAAGGGGCATATTACTGTAATTGCAAGAAAAAATTCCTTAAATAAATTGCAGAGCACAGCATGAACAGACACCTCCAGTTGTGGCCTGGGCAATGGTGAGTTCAGGAGATAACTACCTTCTTTATCTGGACTCTCAGGTCATGTTATTGTGCTCCTTGTGGTATTAGCTGCCATCATCTTCTTGGCTCATGCTGATCTTTCAGTGAACCAGAGCACAGAGAATTTTTCAAATAGATTGCTGTTGAGGCAGATTAGTACAAGAAATGTTGTTAAGTGAAATGCAGAACGTTTTCCTGATTAATGGAATTGTGTGTTTAAGGTCGTATTCGTAGTTTCTTTTTTTTTTTTTTTTTTTGAGTTGGAGTCTCACTCCCTCACCCAGACTGGAGTGCAGTGGCCACTCCCGGCCACCGCAGCCTCGACCTGCTGGGCTCTGGCGATCCTTCCGCCTCAGCCTTCCGAGTAGCTGGAACTACA
>CAUYQG010057028.1:0-16942 GCA_963574415.1 Tarsius wallacei | reverse complement strand
TTTTTTGATTTATTGTAGAGATGAGGTCTCGTTTGCCCAGGCGGGTCTCGAACCCGCGGGCTCAGGCAATCCACTCACCTCAGCCTCCCAAAGGCGCGGGATTACAGGCTGAGCCACCGAGCCTGGCTTCATTTTCATATGAATTTTAGTATTAGCATGTTCATTTTTTATAAAAAAAGGATTGCATTTAATCTGTAAATCATCTTGTAAAGAATTGTCATTTTTAACTATAAATAAATCTGTCAATCCATTAGTATGGACTAAACTGGCATTTATTTAAATCTTTCTAAATTTCTTTCTACAATATTTTATAGCTTTCAGTGTATCTCAAAGCTTTTTTAATGGTATTATTTATTAATTTCATTTTTGGATTGCTCATTGCTAGTGTTAGAAGTACCACTAATTTTTATATTTTAACCCTGTATCCTGAAAACTTTCTGACCTTATTTACTATCTCTAATAGTTCTGTTTGGTTTTGTTTGCAGATTCTAGAATTTTCTGTACATGAGATCATTACATCCATTTTCATATTAATACTAACTTAATTTCAATAGAATACAAAATCTTTATTCCTATATGATTTCACCTCCCCAATTATGCCGTTATTTTCACAAATTATGTCATTATATATTAGGGGCCCATCAACATATATTTATAAATATTCCTTTACGGGGCTTTTTAAAATCAAATAGGGAAAAGAAGAAGCTGTGAACATACATTTATACTGTCTTTTATATTTACCTAGTCAGTTAGCTTAAGAGGTGCTCTCTAATTCTTCATGTGAATTTAAGTTACTGTCTGGTGTTCTTTCATTTTAGCCTGAAAGACTCCCTTTAGTATTTCTTACAGAGCAAGTATTCTAGCAGCAAACTTTCTTAATTTTTATTTATCTGGGAGTGAATGTCCTAATTTCTCCTTCATGTTCTGAAGAACAGTTTTGCCAGGTATAGAATTGTTGTTCAAAGTTTGTTTCATCTTTAAGCATTTAGTTATCCCATTGTCTTTGATCTTCATGATTTCTGATAGGAAATTAGCTATTAACTCTCGTGAGTATCCCTTGTATGGGATAACTCACTATTCTCTTGCTGTTTTCAAAATTCTTATTTTGTATTTTTCTTATGACCATTTAATTATGATGCACTTGTGAATTTATTCTACTTGGAATTCATTGTGATTTTTAATACATAGAGAAGTTTTTCATCGAATTTAGGAGATATTTGGCCATTATTTCTTTAAACATTTTTTCCTCTTTTTCTTTGTCTTCTTCTTCTGTAAATACCATTATGTGTTTCTTGATGGTCTCTGAGTCCTTATTTTTCCTCATTCTTTTATCTTTCACTTTTCAGGCTGAATAATTCCAGGTGACCTGTCTGTCATCAAGTTTGGTCATTCTTTCTGTGACCACTTAAATATTTTGTTGTGATCCTCAGGTGAATTTCCCATCTCAGTTCTTTTGCTTTGTAAATCCACAATTGCTTTGTGGTTCTATCTCCTTTTTGATATTTTGTATTTGGTGAGAGAGTATTTACATATTTCTCTTTAATTCTTTTTTTTTTTTTTTTGAGTTGGAGTCTCACTCTGTCGCCCAGACTGGAGTGCGGCGGCCGCTCCTGGCCACCACAGCCTCGACCTGCTAGGCTCCGGCAATCCTTCCACCTCAGCCTTCCAAGTAGCTGAACTACAGGCCTGCACTACCACGCCCGGCTAATTTTTTGATTTATTGTAGAGATGAGGTCTCGCCTGCCCAGGTGGGTCTCGAGCCCGCGGGCTCAGGCAATCCACTCACCTCAGCCTCCCAAAGGTGCGGGATTACAGGCTGAGCCACCGAGCCCGGCTCTTTAATTCTTTATATATGGTTTCCTTTAGTGTAACTTAAAATTTTAGCCCAATAAGTCTGACATTCCAATATCCTGGGAGCTGTCCTTATTGTTTGTTTTTCCTGTGTATGACATATTTACCAGTCACCTTACATGTCTCACGTGTTTTATTTTTTAAAAAATTAAAATAACATAATGTGGTAACTCTGAAAATCTAGTTTCTTCTCCCAACCCAGGGTTTGTTGTTGGTGCTGCTAGTTACAGTTATTTGTTTCCTTAGTATTTTTCTGAGCTAGGTCTGGAAAGTGTATATTTTTTCAGATTTCGCTACTGCAGTCTCTCTGCTGATTAATTTAGTAGTTAGTCAATAATACGACAGATATTTTTCTTAAATATCTGGAACCAACAAAACTCCCTCTTCATGGAAATGTTCTTTGTGTGCATTGTAGCATGCCTTTGACAATCAATCTTTCAGTTTACCACTCTGTCTTAACCTTCATTTCCTGCTTATGCAGATCCTCAAGGTCAGTTAGGAGGTGAAGCCTTGGAGCCTCACTTGATCTTTTCTGAGCATGTGCACAGCCATCAGCTTATAAGTAGTATTCCAGATTTTCACGACTATATCCAAGCCTTTCAAATCACCTATGGACATCTAATTCCTGAACTTTTCCTTTAAACTTTTGTTTTTCTCTTCTTTGTCTCAACTGCTATTCATTGTTACAGTAAGTCATGATGTTAAATCACTTGTCAGTAAATAGTTTTGAAAAAGTCTCCTGAGAAGAAGCTTTTAGTACTGGGAAAGCCTTGAGTAAGATAAAATAAAGATAAGTTTTTTAAGTCAGGTCTTTTAAGGAAACATCAGACAAATCAAATGACAATTCTTTGGAAATGAGACTTTGAAAGAACTCTCTGTTCTGCTCCTTTCAGTATAGGAAATGTGGGCTGTTATTCTTCAAGGCAAGCACTGAACTACAAAAAGGGGATGGGAGTGGGGTAAGATACAATGCCACAAGGTTTCTTGTTATTACCACGATTCAGTCACTTTTCTTAAATAAATATTTGCCAGATTGCTGCTAAGCTTTGGTTAATTTCAGAGTTTTGAAAAAATTGATTCTGTTTTTTTGCCAGCTGTATTATTGCTTTTCCCAAAGGGTCAATTCCAGAGGTCCAAAAGCTTTTATTTTTCTAATTTTAACTCATGATTTGTATGAAATTGGTGGTTTCATAAATAAATATTTTATTTATAATATATAATATACGTCATGTAAATATTAATATAACAAAAATACGCAACATGAAAAATTAAGAATATATAGTGATTATAAATATGTAAATAGAATGCTAAACACATACCTTAAAAACATTTTAAATTAAATACTCCAAAATATGTTTTATATTATCTTTAAGCAGTAATAATTAACATAATTTTTATGAACTTTTTTTATTAAAAAAGTTTCTTCTAAGTTTGTCATGCTGCAAAGATTAAAAACACTAGGCTTATATTATTATAACTTGCTGGTAACAAGCAGCAAACAATTAGGTAAAGTCTTCAAAGAATCTGGTAGTCTTTGCACTGATACCTCATCTCCTTTTGCAAAACCAATAAATTCCTGTGGTGGCAAATGAAATGAGATAGACCCCTTACTAAACACTTCCATTTCTTTGATGTTGACATTGTAGAAGGATATCAGTAAGAAAGGATAATAGTATATAAAACTGAACTTAACTAAAAATGAGATATTCATATATTTCAAAACTTGATTAGAGAAATGAGTTTTTAAAGAAAACTTTCCTGTCTTCCTACACAGGTGAACAATACTTGTTTATTGAACAAATCTATAGGCCGTTGAGAATTTTTCACATTATTTGGATTTGACTAAGGTAGAACTATATTCAAGTTTTCTAAATGGATAATGTTTGCTTTGATAAATTAAATTAAACTTATTTTATTTATGCATGTATAATTCATTTTTGCTTTTGTCCTAATTGGACTGTGACTTTTCATATGTCTGAACTCTAAACCAAATATTACTTTTGTAATCCATTCAATTCAAATTGAGATTATTTTTTCAGGGGATTATAGATAAATTTTATTATAGTTCATTTTTTGTTCCTTTTAAGTTTGATAATTTTACATTGTAAATTAATGTTGAGTTAATTTTTACATAAAGTGTGAGGTTTATATCAAGATTAATTTTTTTTCCGATGCATGTTCAATTGCTCTAGCTCCATTTGTTGAAAAGACTGTCCTTTGTCTATTGAATTTCATTTGCACTTTACAAAAAGCAGTCAAACATACTTATGAGAGGCTATTTTGGGGTTCTTTATCTGCTTCATTGATCTACATGTCTATCCCTCTCCCAATATTATATAAGAAGAACTTATATCATGTTAAGTAATAACTTTCACTTTATTCTTCTTCAAAATTTTTCAACTATCCTAGGGACTAGGTTTTCCATAACTTCTAGAATGATCTTGGCTATGTCTTCAGTATCTTGCTATGAATATTGTTGGAAATTGCATTAAACTTATAAATTAATTTGGGAAAAATTGACATCTTTATTAGGTTGAGTTTTTAATCCACTAACACAGTGCTTTTTAAATATATATTTAAGTCTTGGTTTAGTCTATCAGTTTTTTTATTATAGGTGTGTTTATGTTTTTTCAAAGTTTTAAAACAAAGTATAATAGAGAAAGAAGAGCAAAAAGAAAGGGAGACATAGCCCGGGCTTGGTAGCTCAGCCTGTAATCCCAGTGCTTTGGGAGGCCAAGGCGAATGGATTGCCTGAGCCCGCGGGTTCGAGATCAACCCGGGCAACTTGGCGAGACCGCGCCTCTATAATAAATCACACACCTGTAGTTTCGGCTACTTGGAAGACTGAGGTGGAAGGATCAGCAGAGCCCAGCAGATTGATACTGGGGTGATTGTGAGCATGCCACTGCGCTCCAGTCTGGGCAACGAAGTGAGACTTCAACTCAAAAAAAAAAAGAAGGGGAGACATGCCAAATCTGGCATGGGTGAGAGAAATCACCCTGTTTCTTTACTATAGCTGTGTTGTTCTGCCATTTCCTAATAAAGGAAACAAAGTATAATATTAGAGCAGTTATCTCAAAAGTTCTGGAAAATCCTACAATATAAAAATATTTTGAATAAGAACATGTATACGTATTTAATAAAAACCATATGAATGATTACTTGTAGATGTATTTTCCTATGACATTGGAGAGTTTATTTGTAAAATCTTTGGGATAGATTGTTAAATGTAAAGAGCAAGTAGGGAAAACACAATATCATATGATACTAATTATCAATAAAAAATGGAAAAAATACAAAAGTAGATATGCAGAAATTTGAAAAGCCATGCAGAAAATAAAGAAAAACCCAGTGTGAAGTGTACAAGGGACAAGAAATAAAATAGAGCTATCTCAATATATCTCATTTTGTAGATACAACCACAGAGCTTTTATGTATTTTATAGAATTGCAAAACCAAATTAAATTTAATATCTGGCTCATAACAGAGAGCCTTAATGGCACCCTTTTTTAAAGAATGAAGATAAAGAATAGCATTAAAAATAAATCTAGAGTATATAATTACATAATCTGGGATAAGATTTTTCTTTTAGAATAAAATAAAAGTGATTCTGACATATTGCTATATTCTAGGTGAATTAAAAATATACTTAAAAATGAGTGATTTTTAGGCATTCTTTAGCATTAAGGAAAAGGTTAGGTAAAAAAAATAGATTGATAGAAAAAAAGTTATGTTCCAGAGAGAATGTAAGGAGTAAATAGAGTAAATAATAATAAAAGGTATGTCAATACGATATTCAAAAGTATATTTAAGGAATGATTGTCTCTCAGCTGTCCTCTTTTTTCTTTCTTCTGGTGTTCTGTGACTTTTACTTGGTCTCCTTAAGGTTGTAATACAAGACCACCTTCTTTGATGCTTTCAAATAAGAGTTATTTAGGCACATTTTGATCTAACAATGTTTAAACTGCCAATCACTAGAATATAAAGCAATGAAGAAAGATAACAAAAATAACATTCAAAAATTTAAATTTATTTTACACCAGCAGATGGGAACTCTGAAATTTTTAGGCTAAATTACTCTGTTTCTCTTCCCCACACTTATTGCATCAGTTGGTTTTCTTTGGAAAATAGATGACAAGACAGAGTTAATCGTGCCAGAAGTTTACTGGGGGTAATGTCTGTGAAAGATAAAGGGGAAGGGAGCAACAGTAGAACAGAAGACATCTGGATTATGACAGCTATGAAAGAAGATGGAGAACAAAGGGATATTAGGTAGGAAAGCTTCTGATTGTGATACAGCTCTAAGTGTTGGCTGGTTCAAAAGAAAGATCTGGCATAAATGCTGATCAATAGAGGAGTTTTCTTCAAGAAAGAGGCCTCTGAAACTGATTGGCAAGAGGAGGCAGAGCTATTGTTTATATAATCAGGGCAGAGGAAGTGTGTGGGGAACTCAAGTGATTCACTTGGGTATCTCTTGGTATTCACCTTTCCAGTTGTAACTGCAAATGGTAAACACAGCAACTCTGGTTTGGAAGGGCATGACTGCATGAGGCTCAGATTCCTCAGAAATGAATGTTGGGTCACATTGGAAAGGAAAGTGTGGATCACAACAAATTTCTAAGAATACAGGTAAATCACCAAGAAGTGAAGGGGTGGCAGGTGAGGGTAAAGAGGATATAGAATGGATGGTGCAAGATAGAAAAGATGAATATAAGTTGTGCTCCAAGAGCAACTGCACTGCTGTGTATTACCAACCTTAATCTTCTAAGTTTCCTTTTGAAATGAGCTCCCTTAGAATTATGTAAGAGCTACTTTTTTAATTATGGAGAAATGGATCACCTTGCCACAAGTAGTACATTGTGGCAGCAATTGAAATATGCTACACAGCCCTCCCTTCTAGAAAGAACCTGCCACAAGGTGTAAAGTTAGTTTAGTGATCTCCCCATGCAGTGCCCCTGGTATCTACCTAAGCAATTGTAATGTAGTGATGCCATTTACAGAAATCTCAGTAGATAACTGAATATGGCAAAGGTACTGTGATCTGGCCATTTTTCTTCCCAACTTGGAACTCACTAAGAGGCATTGTTTTTGCCAGATGATTTCATTTGTTTTACCTTAACTTTCTTAAGTTGCACCATGGTCTGAGGTTTTCCTACCCAGTATGTCTTTCTCCCCCCACCCTCCTTTAATAGGTGCCAGTCTATCTCAGTCTAAATCTTAGTCTAAAATTATTTTCTACCTATGTTTGCTTTTTCTCTTCTATATTTTGTATTTTTAAAAATTCCCAATAAATCCCTGGGACAAATTAGTTGAAAAAGTATTTCTACACAAAAACTTGCACATGGATATTTATAGAAGCTGTATTTATAAATGTAAAAACTTGGAAATAACCAAGATGATGTTCTTTGGTAGGTGAGTAGGTAAGTGAACTGTGGCACAACCATACATGAAATATTATTCAGTTCTAAAAAGAATGTTCCATCAAGACATGAAAAGACATGAGGAACATTAAATGCATACTACTAAGAACTATTTTAAAAGTCATCCTGAGAAGGCTACATACTGTACAATTTCAACCAAATGACATTCTGGATGAGGTAAAACCATGAAGACAGTAAAAATAGTTTCCTTGGGTTAGAGGGGAAAGAGGGATATATAAATAGAACACAGAGGATTTTTTAGGGCAACTACTTTGTGTAATACTCTACTGATGAATAAATATCATTTTAATGATGCAAACCCACAGAAAATACTACACCAAGAGTGAGCCCTCATGTAAACTATGACTTGGGGTAATAACGATGTGTCATTGTAGCTTCATGAATACTAACAAATCTACCACCCTGGCGAAGAATGTTAATAGACTTAGTGGTGAAGGAAACAGAAAGTATATAGGATATTGGGACTTTCTGATGAATTATACCATAAACATAAAATTGCTCTAATAAAGTATATCCAAAAACAACTAAGTTACAATATTCACTATAAACAGATCCCTGCTAGTGCAAGTCCTGAACCCTTTCAGAGTACTTCCAGTCAGGTATCTTTGTTTATGTATAATGCTAAACTTAGTAGGTTATAAAATGCAAAGTCAAAAAATTGCCCCAAACTAACTACTAAACACTTTATCACAGGGATCTCATTAAAGTCAAAATCATTTTAGAAATGTGTAGAACCTTATTTCATTTCTCTTGGAGCTATCTCATCTTTCATGTCACAATGAAATTACCTTATGCCAGTTCTATTTTGCCTATGTCCAGCAGAAACTTACCAAAGCCAAATTTTGATTCTATTTTCTTTATGCAATCTAGCACCTAAAGATTTAATAATCCTGCAAGGCCAAATTAAAATCAATTCTGTCATACAGATAGTTTGCATCTTCTTTAAATCACAGAGAAAGAGAATGTGAACATATGCACTATTTCATTGGTCCATACAATGTCCTGTCTTGTTTATTATTTGCTAGTTTATCTTTTACTTCACTTCTATTTTATTTCCCAAACCCATAGGTTACATTTTAATATACTGAACAAATTGTAATATATATTCTTTAAAAATGAAAATTGTTCTGTTGTTTTATGTATCTTATATATTTTTGTGAAGTTTTTTGTTAAGATTCAATTTAACATCTGTTCAGGATGCTCATGCCATTGAATACATCTACCAAATTTTATTTATCCACTCTCACAGGCTTGGATTCCCAGGCTCCCTCTAACTGCCTGCTACCACAAAGAACACTGCGATGAACATTCTAGTTCATATTCCCTAATAGACTACATGCCAAGGAGAAGATGCTCTGAGTTATAATGTGTGAATATATTAAATTTGACAGAGTGGCACCAGTTTGCATTCTTATATGACTTTCCCAGTCTACAGCCTCTCCAGAGGCTCCATATGTCCTCATATTACTAACAACAGTAGTCATTATCCAGTCTCTTCACTTTTACCCAGTACAATAGGCCTACGGTAATATTTTATTATTGCATTAATTTGCATTTTTCAAATATTAATTATTTTAAACCTCCCTTCACAGACTTGCTAGATGTGTGGTTTCCCTTATATGGAAATTCTTTGTTCATAATCTATTTTTCAACTTAGGATCTTACATTTTCTGGTTAATTTGCAGGAGTTCCTCATATGTTCTAAATATCCCCTTTTGGTTGTCAGAATCAAAAACAACTTATCTTCTTCTGTTAGCTATATAATTTCTTTATGTTGTCTTCCACCGAAGATAAATCATGTGATCAGATCACAATATTGTGCTTTCTATTTTTTGCGTTTGAAACATAGAAACTTTTTTCCTGCCTCTAAATCATAAAAGAAAAGTATACATTTTTCACTATTAAGAGTATTTTTTAATCCTTCAAATTCAAGTTTATAGTCCAGGTAGTATTCACCTGTATACAGGGCTTTAGGGTCACTTGGGGAATGTATAAACAAGCTAGTATATCGACACTATAGAATATTATACACTAAAGAGAAATACTAAAAATATAAAGCAATGTGTGCATATTATAATTTAATCATACCAAGTAAAAGAAGCCATATCTGAAATCTTACATACTGTACAATTCTATTTATATGACAACATAGAAAAGATAAAACAATAGAAACAGAAAGCACATCCATAGTTTTCAGATATTGGGAGTAGAAAAGTGTCAACTATCAAGGAACGCATAGGATTTGGGGGTGATGGAACTGTTCTCTATTTTGATTGTGGTGGTAGTTATGCAACTATTAGCATTCATCAAAATCTGAAGAATTTTATACTAAGTGCAATTTACTATATGTAGATTATTGACTTTCTTTTTAATCAACAGAACTTTCAAGCCAAAAAATTGTTCTGTTGAGCACAGAAAAAAATTCAGATAAATAAGAGATGAAACAATAAAGGTAACAGAAATCAGCAAAGCAGTAAACAAGACATGTGCTCTAGAAAGTTAGACAAACCAAAAGCTGGATCTTTGAAAATATTAATTAAGTTAGATGACCATTCTGGCAATATGAACTGAGAAAAATAGAGAAAAAGTAGCAATTAAAATAGTGAATGGAAAGAGGAGTGACTGCTAATTTTTAAAAAATGGCAACAGAGAGTATTATAAACCAATTTACAGTCATAATTTTGAAAACCTGCATAGACTAGCCTTCCAATTAAGTCAGTCTGCAGTGAGCTTTTATTGTCAAGATGAAGGACAGTAGCCCTAAAATACCTGGAGGCAGAGTCCCCCCCGGTCAGTGTGCTAGTACAGGCCACAGTGCAGGTAGGTTTTTGGTAGTGCTCTTGTGCCCATGTCCTACACTGTACAGTGAGGGTCTGTGGCTTCTGCAGTCAACTGGCTTGACAAACATCTTGCCTTGAACAGCTTTGTCAACTGCTCTTGTATCCCATGCCAGCGCCATCATTTTGCATTCATACCCTGCCCTGAAGAAGACTGGGAAATCACCACCTTCCACCATTCTATCCAAATAATAAAACCTTGGAGACAACAAAGACATTTTTAAAAAATTCTCATTAATAGTGTGTATTGAATTAAATCTTTTTTCCTTCAGATTTTGTGTTGAAAACCAGAGTCTTTTTCATAAACAGCCCAGGGGCATTCTGAATTCAGGAAATATTGTGACAATTTATTAGCAAGCCAATTGAGAGTCCTGTGTTCTACTCACAGCCATATATTCTTGGTGTTTTAATGCACCTCCAAATTGAAGAGGCACAGGGCCTGTGGAATTCAGGGAATACACCATATATCAGCATCCTTGCTGTGTGCTCACAAACTATTGATTTAAACAAGCACAGTATTTCCTAAAGGGTCAAACCCCTTCCAGCCTTATTTTATCACTTACTCTGAGTACAATCCAAGATATGACAAAGCCTTCTGTGACCTCCCTCTCAGGTGCTCTAAAAATTATCTGGACTGGGAACTAAGGGGACTTTCACTTGGTACAGTTATAGGAGAAAGTAGGAATGGTGTTATTGATTTGTTTTTGTTATACTTTTACTTTCTATCTCAAGAATGTGAATGGAAATGATCTCTAGTGTTTAATATCCAAATGCTACCTGAAGTATTGAGACAGTACTTCTTAAAAGTTGCAGCATGTCCTAATCATCTCGGCCATTCTCTATATTATTAGACCACTGTCTGGAACAAAAGAAGTAGCTGCCTCTTCTCTGAGCCACTAAGTACCTGCACTGAGAAAAACTTCAATATTTGATCTTCCGTGGAATGATCCAGCCAACATCATTCATAAAATAATTTGAACATGCAGCTTTCTGCAAGTCCTTCTTCGCCACCATTAGATATTTTAGTGCTTCTTTGGAATGTCCCTTCTACCATCTTGGCCTCCACAACCTCAGGCACTAGGAGTTCTGAAAGGAATTTGTCAGACGCCCACTCTTATTTTATCACTTATTTTATCACTGACGGAACCCAGGAACAGTGCATATCTGGGACCTTTCTGACATTTGTGACTTGTCTCTGGGGAATCCTCTAGCTTCCAAATGTTTGTGATAGATTTTTTTCCCCTATCACAGAGGCTTGCATTTGTGTCAGATAATAATTGCAGGCATTGCCACTAATGGATGCTAACAATGTTTATTCCAGAAGTGTCAAAGGAAAAAAAAAACATGAGATTATAGACCAGTGCCAGTGCTTCTCTCCTCTCTGCTTAGACTAAGATTTCAATTGCAATTACATTTTTTTTCCTACAGTGACTGTCAGGGAAGAGAATTTATTGTAGCTACTTCAGTTTCTGAAGTAACTGACTACTCTTTTCTCTTCTTTTGTTGCAAACCTCATGATGTGGTACCAGTTGAAAAAAAATTCACATTTCATAAATATTTCAAATAAACTCCAGGCTAACAGGAAAGTCCCTCTTCATTATGTCACAGAAAAAAAAAGACAGACTATAAATGTGATCTCTAGAAGAGCATTTCTCTCTGTACAATTATTAAAATCTTTTCTTAGAAGATATCTAGAAGCTGAAACTCTTGCATTCCTCTTTTATTCCAGAGACAACTTGTCAAATCCCTACCTCTGTCTTTATTCTTCACTGATCTATTTGTCTGAGGAGGCCACTCTTTCCAGTACTTAGTACTGAAAGTTTATTAGAGTGGAAAAAGCATTGACCCAATGTTTGTTCAGGAGAAGACTATAATTTTCAGCTTAGAATGTTCATTCCTTAGCATAGCCACAGTCTGAAAACAGACTGTGATCTTTACAGATGATAAATTATCGGTATCACATTATAATACATATTGTGGCCAATGGCATTTCATGTGTTTTCCCTGATTACCAATGCATAACACAATTGGCTGTGCAAAACTGCAATACATTTTATACATTAACACTATGTTTTTTCATTTCTGTGCCTCTTTAGCTGGTTTGTGTCTCTGATTTTCATGAACTAAATGTATGCCTTTAGTATTGTACTGAAGAGACTTGATCTGTACAAAAACCAACCATAATATTCATATTCTCGGCGTCTGTGGCTACACTGCACAATTAATTCTATAATCACTTATGGATGAAAACCTGTCCTGAGCACAGGAGTACGGTTGGGAATAATAAGACAAAGTGGCTGTCTTCATGTCATAGAGTATCTAGACTGAATACTTGAGTGTGTGGTACACAGAAGAGAACGTGGCTATATAACACATATCGGGGGACCCCAAAACAAACTGAAGTTGCCTTTAAGAGGGTGGGCCCCTTGGGGTACACAGGCTTCCCCTGCTAGAAGCCCATTTGCATCAGTGAATCAGTTAGTGGTGTTGGGAGAGGTTGTGTTTGGCCTCTATGAATTTTTTTTTTTTTAGATTCTTTTCACACCTTTGTCCATTTAATGATGGATGATTTACGAGCTCATCTGCCCACACGGTGCTAAGTGCTCAGCAGTTTTTGACCAAAAATGTCTTGAACCCCATGCCCCACCTTCCCTATTCACCCAATCTCACCCCAATTGACTTCTTTTGTTTCCCCAAATGCAAAAAGTCCTCAGAGGGAAATGTTTTGCCGATGTGGAGGAGGTAAAACGAAAAATGGCAGAAGCACTAATTGGCATCAAAATTGAGTTCAAAAACTGTTTTGATTAGTGGAAAAAGCAACTCGATAACTGTATTGCCTCAAATAGATACTCTGAAGATGACTGAGTTTCAACATGTATGAATAATTATACAATTGTTTGTAAATATGTTTATAAAATATTTTATAGATAAATTTTAGTATTTTGGTGGGGTACTCCCTCTTAGGAGACTTTAACCTCACCTATGAAGTTAGGGAAGGCTTTCTGATAAATGGTGTTAAGCTTAAATGATGAGAAAAAGTAGGCAAATGGAAGTGAAGCTGCAGTATTGGATGCGCCAGTTCAGCCTAAACAACACTGGACCAGAGTGAGAATGGGGCATATTTAAGACACTAAAAAAGTCCAGAATGTCTAGGTGTGGAGTAGGGTGATGTGTGTCTGGGAAGAACCTTAAGGCTTCATTTGGAGAACCATATCAATGGTATTAAATGTTTAGGCTTTTATCAGAAGAGCAGTGGGAATTCATTAGAAATTTTTAAGCAGACTGGCACAACTGGATTTTTATTTAAAAAAATATGTTGGATCAGGGCAAGTGAGTGCAGGAAAACTCACAGGAGATGATGACAGTGGTCAAAATGGAGAGATGGTAATCCCTGCTGTTGGTAGTGTGCTTAGAGAGCCTTGCATGGCTAAAGAAAGGTTAAAGAGAAAGAATCAAATCTGCTGGGTTGGTTGATTGTTAAATGTAGTAGGAGACAGAATTTAAAAATCAAAGGTGTTTCAAGGTTGGATCACTGGAGTTATTTAATTAAATAGAAAAGTCTGGAGAAGGGGTGAAATTTTGAGAAAAGTAGAGAGATCTGATTTTGGTTGTTTTGAACTTGAGGTACATGAGCTGTCCATCAAGCATACAGTGGATGGAATTGGGGGGATTATCTATTTACAGATAGCAATTGAGTCTTTGGATTTGAATATGTGCATGGTTGGAGAATTAAATGTTTGCTTGTTTTTTCTTTAATGAAGAATCATTTCAACCATTTTTAAATGTGGTTGGAATAGAACAGATGAAGACTGAAAGTATGGAACTGAAAGGAAATAATATTGTAGCTGAATTGTTCTTTGGGATATTTGAAATTATCCAGTCCTTCTATGGAGGATGGTTTTTGGTAAGTGGAGAATTTTTAATCTGTGGAATACAACTTAGAGTGTAAAGCAGTGAAGCAAGTATGAATTTAGGAGAAATGTGACTTCACTTGTTTTACTTACCTAAAAAAAGGGAAATTGGTACTAACTGGGGTATACATGAGAGAGGAAAAAGTAGGACCAGAACTGTTAAGCTCTTTATATGGAAACAAAAGGACATAATTCTGGCAAAAATCTAGGAAGACTGAGCAATAATAACTAGGCACTTTAAATTGAGTTTCTGAGTAAAATTCAGTTCAATGTTTGATAAAAAAGTTATTTATTTTTCACTTTCCATAAGGATCCTTTATGGAAAAATCATCACTGCTTACTAATGCCCTAATGTAAATTGACTATCTACTAAGTGTAATGAATCACATGATTCTCTGTCATAGTGTCCCTTAGACCAGTCAACATATAGACAATTATAGCACCGGGTCTTTTATATGATGATAGAGAAAATGGACATCAGGACACAGGTGTGTGGATGGCTCTTAGGGTAAGTCACACCTTTACCCTATAATAGGAGGAAAACATGAAAAAACAATGAAGGTGAATATGTATACAAAATGTGATTTCATAGCAAGGTCAAATGCTGGAAAAGATGGATAGATGAAATTACTGCCAAATGAGAAGGAGAAAAACTGAAATAATGATGAATTGAGAGGGGGATGTGAGTTTACAATGCAACATAAGTGAACAGTTATCTAAGAGCTTGGGAAATGCAATGAGTGCCAGGATGCCCACTTCTGAGGTGGGATAAAAGCCACGATACAGCTGTGGATCAGGAGACATTTTAATTAAATCTGAAGATTGATGTTCTTCCATGATGGTGTGATGGAAGGACAAAGAGGAAAGGGAATAATCTGACAGTTGTTGTTTGTTTTCTCAAAAAGTTTCCTTTGCAAGAAGAGCCCAGCATATATGACCACTTTTCCCACTACTAGGTATTCACATTCAGTGTCAATCATCCCATTTTTTTCATGAGGATAAACCAAGCTGAATTGCATTTCTTCTAAATGCATACTTACTTTAAACTCCTCTTAGTACAGTAGAAAATCAACATCCTCCACTTACCAGAAGCCACCCACCCTAGAAGAAATGGATAATTACAAATTACAGCATTTCACCCCCAAGATGATATGTTTAAGATGTTTCATCTCAAGCATACTTAAAAATCCTATTATGTTATGCAGAAGAGTAAATTCTCTTTTAAAAACACTAACTTTGCAATTCCTATTTTGTGTGACAAAGGTCAAAACCAAACAAATACACATAGATTCTGCTTTGATTTGAATATTTTTCCCTTCCAAACTTCACACTGAAATGCAATCTCCAATGTTGGGGGAAGGGTCTACTGGGAGGTGATTGGGTAAAGAGGACAGAACCCTCATAAATGACCTGGTGACATTTCATAGTTATGAATGAGTTCTAATTCTATTAGTTCTGCAAGATCTGATTGTTTAAAAAGAGGCTGACACCTCCCTGCCTCTCTTGCTTCCTCTCTCACCATGTGATCTCTGCACATACTGGCTCCCTTTAATCCTCTGTCAGGGGTGAAAGCAACCTCAATCTCCTAGCAGAGCCATGAGCCAAATAAATTTCTTTCTTTATAAATAACCCAGCTTCAGGTATCCTTTTATAGCAACACACAAAAAACGTCTAAGACATATAACTTCTAACATCATGTATGATTCAGAAGATGTATTTCTATTTACCCAGCACTGCCAGTAAAAAAAACATTTTCTTACTAGCTTCATTCTTTTTTTAAAGAAATCATTATTTGCTGGAGTCCAGCTCCAACCTACAGGAGTCAGGGCCTGAGGACAGGAGAATTAGGAGCGGTGAAAGAAGACAACACAAGTTGACTTCTGGGTAGAGTTCAGGACTCTACCAAATTTTATTGAATACACACATATTTATACTTCAAAAATTCATTTTTTTTCTTTCCACAAAACATTTGACCCATATTAACAATTAACAGCTACGTTAACAATTTTCTGTTCCCCTTGACTGATTTAGGTCTTGTTTGTTCTCATAACTTTCTTCTCTCCTGTGGTCTCACGACCTCACAACCGCAAGTCTGGTTTTCATCAGGAACCAGACAACCGTTTTGCTGTTTTTGCCTCTTTACATTTTACTTCCTTATAATCATACATCCTTCATTTTATTCTATATTTTTAAATTCTAAAAGTAATCTTATGTTCTACCTATCCTTATATTCTATCGTACCTTATCCTATTTTATTTTTTACCTTACCTAAATACATATATATGTTATTCCGTATATTTATATCTATAGCAGCATAACAGCAATGTATTGACTTGATTATTATTCATAAACTATTATTACTTATCCTATTATATGGTAACATAATTATTATATCTATATATTCTATAATCCTTATCAAAACTAAATTTACTAAATTAAACCCTATAAATTCCTATAACTATATTTAAACTATTCTTATATTTTATAATAGTTTTCTATAATGTGATGTATATGTTTATACTAACTATTTTTTATGTATTGTTAAACTTCTGAGAACAACTCTATATTTTTGTTCCCACATTACTCAAAGGGATAAAATCATTCCAGACTGTCTGTATTTACAGCTTTAAAAACATTAACTCTGATCACAACAACTCTTGCTTAAAAGACCAAATTCTCACCGCACATTGTTTTTAAACTGTCAACCATGACCTAATTAATAGGAGCACATTTTCCTTTTAAATGCTTAAGCAAAGGCACCTTTTCCAAGGCCCACTTTTACTGCGGGGCCTTGCCACTCAAACAGGTTTCAAAGGGGGCTTTCCAGATGCCTTTACCTAACCACCTTATTAGCCCAAAGTCCTTACGCGGGGTCTATGGGGCCTTGCCCTTATCCATAGTT
>CAUYQG010057025.1:0-15501 GCA_963574415.1 Tarsius wallacei | reverse complement strand
CTTTTTACAAAGGCAAAACTGTGGGGACCAAGAATGGTATCACCAGGGAATGGTGGTGCAGGGAGGGGATTGACTATGGGAGGTAATAGGGAAACTCACGGTGTGATGGGAAAATGCTATATCTTTTTTTTTTTTTTTTTTTAGTGAGCGTCTCACTCTGTGGCCCAGACTGGAGTGCAGTGGCTGCTCCCGGCCACCGCAGCCTCGACCTGCTGGGCTCCGGTGATCCTTCCGCCTCGGCCTTCCAAGTAGCTGGAACTACAGGCCTGCGCTACCACGCCCGGCTAATTTTTTTTTTGATTTATTGTAGAGATGAGGTCTCGCTTGCCCAGGCAGGTCTTGAACCCACAGGCTCAGGCAATCCACTCACCTCAGCCTCCCAAGGCGCGGGATTACAGGTTGAGCCACCGAGCCCGGCGAAAATTCTATATCTTAATAGTAGCAGGGGTTACACAACTAGATGCCTTGTCAAAATTCACAGAACTGTACAGCTAAAGTGATGGATTGTGTTGCATGCAAACTATACTTAAATAGACTTGACTTTAAAAATAAGCAGGATCCTTTTGTGGTTCATAAGCATGGTGATTGTGTGAACTATGATGTTGGCACCTTACCTGTCTGATGTGGGAAAAAAGTAATCAAGGGGTGAGGTGGTATTGAGTGGAAACATTTATAAACATGATTAGCCATTAGTTGATCATTGTGGAAGATAGCTGAAGGATCCATCATTATTCTGCTCTGTTGACTTTTACATATGTTTTTGCACATAAAGGTTTTCGAAAACCTGCAAGTGTAGTTTGGTCTTAAGGAAATATGTTTAAATTAATGACAATAAAAACCAGAGAAGGACAATGCAAGTGAATTAACCATTAATAATTATAGTGGATAAAGAATTACCATTAATAATTATAGGTAGCTGCAAGCTGTCACTAAAGTTCTAGGCTGCCCAGCATTGAACCAGCTGACAAAGGAGAAATATAATATAAACATAAATATAAACAAGTAAGTAAATAAATGTTAGACGTGTTCCTTAGCACAGCTCTTTAATACAACTCTTAAGTACAGCTATAGTTTACCTCAAGGTGACGTTCTTTTTTTTTTGAATTGGAGTCTCACTCTGTCGCCCAGGCTGGAGTGCAGTGGCACACTCCCAACCACCACAGCCTCACCCTGCTGGGCTCTGGCAACCCTTCCGCTTCAGCCTTCCAAGTAGCCAGAACTACAGGTGTGCGTCACCATGCCTAGCTCGTTTTTTGATTTATTGTAGAGATGAGGTCTCGCCAGTTGCCCAGGCTGTTCTCGACCCTGCAGGCAATCCACTCGCCTCGGCCTCCCAAAGTGCTGGGATTGCAGGCTGCGCCACTGAGCCCGGGTACAAGGTGACTTTTATTTTTCATTTTGCTCTTGCAGAAACTCTTGTTTCTACTCAGGATTCTCACCATGAGGCTTGTTTCTGATACCCAATGTTGCCAAGAAGCCCTGTACAGTTGTTTTGTTGTTCTTGCAGATCATGCCACAGGCCCTAGCACCAGACCCTCTAGACTTCTATCAGTGTTTCACTGAGCTAAGTTGCTAACATTGGTAGCACTGACAATGAGTTGATGTTTACACTCTTCTCTGATCAAGATGGGAGAACCCATAAATTCCACCCTACGTTGTATTCAACCATATACATCTCAAAGCAGAGAAGTTGCATGCTAATCTCTGTACCACATATAGACTGTTTAATATGTACTTATAGCTCATTTTCCTGGCAGTCACACAAGATCATGGGGTCTGGGAAAACAACCATCAGAGGGACTGAATTCTGTGCCAATTCAATATATACTATACTGACTGGAGTTTAACTTTTGGATAAATCTCCTTGTCTTCTGCCCTTTTATGCCTCATAATAAGTACTAAACCAGAAATCATTTTCTCACGTAGTAGGATAGATCCCTGGATGGCTTTATCCAATCAGTTCTTGCAACATGCCTAGAAACATTTTAATCTTACAGAGAACATAGCTTTGGCTCAAGCTGAAATCACAGTTACAGTAATAATTTCGTGTATACTTATTACATGCCAATCACCACAGTTGCTAAAGATGCATGCATCAGATGATTTCTTTTTTCTAAGGTTTTGTCTTCCAATAATAGAGAAGTCATATCAGTCATATCAATATATACATAAAATAAAACAACACATGCTTTGATTGTGGCATTACAGAGTATACTCCAAACACTGGTCTTTTTTTTTTTTTTTTTCTTTTGGTGGGAAAAGAAATCAGGGAAATGTCAGTGATTGTGTGGGAAAGGACAGAAAGGAGTCTCCATGCTTGAGGGGCAGAGAAGCAATTCATGAAGGTGTGACGCAGCAGGCTGCTTTTAATAAAATCCCTGTGTAGTGTGTTGGGGGAATTTGAGGCAGGTGTCATGAGGAATAAACACAATGAGAGAGGCAGGGACTGGACCAGGAAGACCCTTTCATCAAATTACTTTAAAACTAGTTTGTAGAATTGTAATTCCTTTCATTTTCCTTCGCCTACCTACATGTCATAAACTGAACAGAGCATGAGAAAACTAGTACTTGCAAGTGAAAATAGCCTTCTCTATTTAGCTATGCAGACCCTAAAGAAAATCAAGAAATAGTCTTAGCTCCCAGCTAGCTAATTTCTCGGTTTTTATCAATAGGATGTAAATAGATGGAGATAGATGTGTCTGAATGACCATATTTGGGGTCTCATTTTGGCTCCTTGACCTATGTAAATATTTCTTAGAGAGACAACAATTTTTATTTGTTTTTGCCAAGCCCATCTGATTGCTAAAAGATTCAAGTCTACTCAGTTATTCTCTTCTCTACATCAAAGCACACTTGCACATGGCTGCTAATTCCCCATGTATGGAACATTTAAAGCCGGCTTTTTCTCTCATTTACTTATTTTCTGTTAATGTAAACGGTAAGTTCAAGTGCATCTCATTCGTTATCTTTTAAAAATAGTATAAAATAGTGCCATGCATGCAACAGTGATAGCAGTGTGTCATGAACTAAAGTTGACAACAAATCCAGTTTTGCTCCATTGATCAAAATACTTCAGTGGCCTCCGAGCTCATTTAGAATAAAAACCAAAGTCCCTACAGTGTTCTACAGGATCTAGACTTTAACGTGCTCTGATTTTGTCTGCTGTACTTTATTTATTCTCTTCAGCACACTCGCCTCTTTGCCATTCCTGGGGGCCACCAAGCATGCCCCCACCTTGCCATCATGAGCCTTGCTACACACACTGCCTGAGACTCTGTTTTTCCTAATAACCCACTGGTTTGCTTCCTCCCTTTTTTTCAGGTCCCTGTTCACGTATTCTTATCAATTAGAACTTACTTGAACACCCTATGTAAAATAGCACACATATCCACAATCACAAAGCTTTTGCTGTGCCATTCATCTTCTTCATCGAGTCAGCCCTCACTCCATTAACTAAGATTCTGCCTACCGTCTCTTTACTTGTTATTCAGAAATTCACGCCATTAAAATTAATTAACCCTCTTCCTTAACAAAAGTAATGACAGAGGTAAATATTTGCTCCGTCGAGAATTTAAATGCTCCGTTCCAAAGGCAGTAGCTAAAATAGCCTTAATACGCGACTCTGGTTCCATCCCACTCCTGTGCATTAACCTTCTTAGCACCTTCTCCACACAAGGCAACACGCTGAGTGATGAAAGCTTCCTGAAAAAAGTAAGATATTAATCATGTCTTCCAGAGTTTGGAATCCAGTTTGGAGAGATAAGATCTTTGCACATGTCAAGAGAAATAATAGCACCCTGCAAAAAATGGTATGCTAACAAAATGTTAAAGTTAATTAGGGATTGGGAATTCAAAAGAGGAAAAAAAAAAACCTCACTGGACATTGGAGGATAAGACTTCAAGGAATAAATGGGTTTTTGACAGGAGTGGATAAGTGGGAGGAAGTTGAGGGTAGTGACATGATTAAGTGGCAAACATGAAATGTACAATGTGTTTGGGAGACATAGTAGAGTGATAGAGATATGTGCCACCATAGCAGCAAATGAGACCACAATGTGAAGTTCAGGCTCTGCCTGGGGCAAAAGGCTTCCTATGTCTCAAACAGGCAGAACTGGAGAATGCAGTGACTGATCCTGATGATCTGTTTATGCCTGTGTGTTCAGCTGTGGGTGTGAATATTTAATGAAACATGACGTGCAATATCTTGCTGATCAATTCATTCTTCTACTCTGCTCTTCTTGAAAGTTCAAAAAAGTGGGGAGTTTACATTCCTGAAAATTTTGGTCAGCCTATTTTGTTTTATTTTACTGGCTTGCGTTATTCATTTTCACCAGCTGCTGAGGTACTATTATCCACATAGGCTATACACATATTTTGGTAGCTGCTATGTGATTTAGTGAGAACTTCTTATACTATGGGAAACGTAATGAAGCACTCCTGCTCAGCGTATTTTGTTTGCTCTGTATTCTGGAATAAAAACTAGAGTTCATGTATTTGTTTATTTTTCAAATACATTTTTAAAAATCCCCAATGTTTTTTTTTTTTAAATGAGTTGGAGCCATTAATGAGAGTAAAATCAACACCACCTAGCTGTATAAATTCTGTCTAATAGAGTTCTTTCCGTTCACAGGGGAATGTGAAAAAAACAAAAATTGGGCTTATTCTGTGACTTGTGAGTTAGGAAACCAAGGCTTTGTTGACACAGGAAGGGAAGGGAAGCCCCAAGCCAAGGCCTCCCTGAGGGAAATGTCTCGTTGCTTCCTGGGGTCTGCCTTCCTGCAGCCGCCAACGTGTTAACACAAGCGCTGCTGTTCCTATCTGTTGGCCCACAAGGGTGTGGGGGATGCGGAAGCCGGGGATGGGGGGAGGTGGTCAGACGTGGAAGGTGGAGTCTGAGTTCTTCTCTAAGTATTATTGCAGCTAAGTACTCTCCTGAGTCTTTCATTCCTCATTATGCTTCTAGTTAAGAAACCCCTGTTAAAGAAGCGGAAATTGTGGACCGCCCTTCTCTCTGTGACACGTGGAATTGAGAGAGTGTCCCAGCAACCAGATGGGAGCAAAGAGGCTTGTGTATAGCCACAAACATGGAAGAAATCAGTTCCCAGGTGACCACAAGTGGTTACTGTCATTTAAACTGTCACATTATCCAAGGTAGAGAAACCAACTCTTTCTAATCTCTCAATCTCTCTCCCCCTCAAATACATAGATATAGACATGCACAAATACATACACCTACATATATAACATTACATATTATATCTATTTAGTAGTTTCTTGTGTACGAATATCTCACCTAACAGAAAATAAGCTTGGCTGTGAGATTTGTTCCTTTGTGTTATCATTGAAAATGGGGAGGGGATGGGAAGAAACTGAGTGGAAAGAAATAATATACACACCCAGGAGTCAGTCTGGTGTAAACTTGCTGGGGAATGACAGTGCGGAAAAGACAAACTCAAAGGCATTTGTGTTTGGACAGCAAAAGTTCTGGGACTGTAAAACAAATACTGGGACTGTAGAACAAAAACTACTTTTCTGACCTATATACTATCACACACAAAACAAACAAAACAAAACCCTCAGCACTGTGATAGCGGGAGATCACAATTCCTGGCATGATGCCTGACACCTGGCAGTCCCTTCACAAGTGTTAATCTCTACTTCACCCTCTCTTGTATACTAGTATGCATAAGTATGCCTCCAAAAAGTTCATTTAATACATAAAATCCAAATTCACATAGCAGATATATTAGATGCTTTTAGCACACTTTATGAAAGAATTTTTGTTTCCCTTAGCAAACCGATTAATACACTTGAACCATCATTCAACTTAGAAGAAGCTTATTTGCACATACTTCAGGGACACATCAGTTACATAAAGTGAGGTAGAACTGTAGATATGTTTTCCAATTGTAAGTAAATCTAATTTGAGTTAGTTGAATCAGATATTAAATTTCCTTGGAGAGTAGGTTATTTGAAAGGGCCCCAAGGTGAATTCTTTTGGTGAAACGCAAACTCTTTCTGAATGGTGAAAAATTTCTGAGAAACTTGATGACAACTTCTACTGGCCAGAGAGAAGTGCTTGTCAGTTTCCCCAAGAGTGGAGTCTAAGCAAAGTTCAGGGAGCAGCTCAGGGAAAGTAAAGGAAAGAACAGATTATGAGAGGGAGTGGGCAGGTCTTCAAACAAATCTGTATGGGTTTCTAACCTTGGCTACAAGATGAATGCATGATTTCCAGACACAAAGTCATGCATGCTTGTATTTTTGGTTTTTCAGAATTTGACATTGAGTTTTCCTTATGCTTGTACTAGCTGCATCTATTGACTAAATCTGGAGATAACAGTACATATGGAGGCAGGATAAATGCTACTTAGAAGAAGATGAGGCCGCCCAAAGGAGTATATAGATTTAGAAGAAGAGAAGAAAGAAAGTCAAACCCGGGAAATACCAGTAGTTAAGGCATGGCAAAGGAGGAACTGCCTGAGAAAAGGAAATTGGGGTAACCAGCAAAGGGTAACAGGAAACCAGCAAAGGGAGACTTTCAAGAGGACAGAGCAGTTAACTAGGTTAATTGCAGCAGACGAATTACAGAGGTGTCCTTTAGACTAAGCAATAATGAGATCATTGAGAATCCTTGACAGACCAGCTCAGTGTAGCAGGAGGAAGGATATGGAAGTAGTTGGTCCATGTTTCCCAAACATCGGCTGCCCCAGAGAGGCAGTTAATGACCAACTGGTGGCACATCAAAACTGAATTTCCTTGGAGAACCTGAAGACAAGGTAGTGTGTTACAGTCTGAGAGAAGAGCCATGTGCTCAGAGATACCAGGCGCTGATGGGCAAAGATGTTTTATTGTGGAAAATACAGAGATGCGGATGTATTCTTGACTTAATGAAGCAAATTAACTTGCCTGCACAGAAGTTTTTTTCATGGAAACTTTAGACCTTTCTCAGAAAACAATTCCGAATCTCTTTTTGTGTTATTCCAAATCCCGGAGATATCACGAAAACCTGAGTCTATTTCTAGACAACATTGAGTTTGTCTTCTTCACAGTTTTATGTCCTTGCCATTTGGGAATTCCTAAGCCTATATTAATTGGTGGTTTGTTCGTTTGCCATTCATTTATTCAACAAGCATTTACTGAAATAAATCACTGATTTTTTGCACTCAGGGAAATAATCAGGATGAGTAAGGCGTGTATCTAAATAACCTGTTAGATGAAATGAAATAAGTAACAAATAACTACACATATGATAGGATTAAATACAAGTTATAAGATCAATACAAGCAAAAGAAAAGGAAGATCTGATACCAGATATAGGGGGTTGATTTCAAATGTTTCAAGTAAGAAAGTATGTTAAGGTGCCCTTGGCTTTCCCTTCTCTCTTTCACTATTCTAATATATCCTATTTCTTAAACATTTAAATATTGACAACTTTTTTTTGAAGCAACTTTTTAAGCTTTTCAAATCCCAAAGAGTCTAATACGTAGCCTGCTGTAAATGCAGAAATGAATGCGTGATTATTTCTCAAATGAATTGACATCCTACAGTGTTTGTGGGCATTGGTGTATGAGAATAGAGTTAGATCGCTTTTGTGACAGTGAATGCCATGGATTGTGTTTGAGGTCAAAATACATGATGCTTCTGATGGATGGGCAGTAACGGTTTGCTCCTGGCCTCCCAGTCATGCTGGGAGAATTTCCAGACAGCACCTCCAAGAGTGAGCATATCCTGTTTCAGCTTGCAAAGGTATCACCATTAATACAAACAGCTGACAACCAAAAGGTGATGCAAAACTGCCCAATATGGCTTGAGAAGCCAGGAAAGTTGATTAACTGTTATTTCCTGGTCTATAAATCACCAATTTCCAACCTCTTTGTGTGCTTTCCATAAAATATTGGCTGTGGGTCTTTGTTATAAAAGAGCATCTCTCTTATTTTTTTACAATGGCCTTGTAAATAATCATTAATATAATATAATAAAAAAATTCTGTTATAAACCATGCAAAATTAGGTCACATATTTAACTGCTTTGGTAGTTAAAAAACATGCTACACATGTGTCCTAGTAAGTACTTTATTAACGCCTCCCATCTCGGAATATTTATATTAGTTCACCAGTAAAGTTATGCATACATAGATTCTCCTTCTCAATTGCCTCTTTCAAGGAGTTTTAATAATAATTCGAACAAAAATTAAAAAAAGATGGTATGTATATGCAGAACACTTTCAAGTTATAAAATATTTTCACATTTATTATTTAATTCTAATCAATGAGTTAGGTATCATTATCTCTACTTAAAAGATGAGGAGAGTAAGATTTAAAGAGAGTAACTTACCCAAGATCATTTCCCTCTGATAAATGACAGAATGAGGCTAATTTTCAGTAGCTTCTTATATCATTGTTGTCTATTGAAGACATTTTTGGACAATTGACATCAGTATTTTCTAGGACCTTGTTGGAAATGCACAGTATCAGGTCTTGTTTCATGCTAACTGAATCAGAATCTGCATTTTTACAAGATTAACATATGACTTATATGTATATTAAAATTTAAGAAGTAATGAAATAGGTTATTTCATGCCTATTTATTGGTTCGTTCATTCAGCATATGTTTATTAAATACCTGCTAATTAACATTTACTGAATAACTCTGATTTGATTAATTATAGTTGCACATTTAGCATAGTAGGAATTATTAAAACTTTTGGGCATAGCTATATAGAACTCTACTTGCTGTATGATTTTTATTGACTTGATAGGTCAAGTTAGTCAAATGACTAGCTGATTGTGAAACAAGTTCTTCTCATTTTTCCAGTCAATTGACACTAACACAATTGGTTAAAAGGTAAAAATGCCATTCGACTTTACTATCCCTTAATGATTTGTAGGTCTGCCTTGTCCACTACACGAGAGGCCATTCGGCAGAGGCCATAGTTTGTAGCCTTCAGAACTCAACATTAGATTTACCATTGAGCAGATGCTAAAAAATGATTTATTTATGAATGACCGAATGCATAATTTTGGAAGGTTAGAGGATTATTCTTTGCATAATTTCCCGCATTTAACATCTTTTAATTAGCTTGCTGTCTTGAAAAAAAATCACTAAATTGTTTTTCTTTTGATGTCTGTATTTAGGACACAACTAAACAATTTGCTGATTGTTCCTGTCACTGATAATTGCTGCTGATTATTTAAGTAACAATTCATTTTTCTGGAACTTTGGAAAGGGGGATAAACAAAGGTAATTACTCAGTGAAGTTTATTAAAAACAGGCAGATATCATGAAAGGCACATCAAACTAAAAATGAAGGTAGATTTTAGAAGCCTGGGAAAAAGATAATTAGAATTGGAAAATTACCTCAAGGAAAATCGGTTGATTAATTGATTAAGATCTCAAGTGTAGTGTTCTTTATTAATAGCAGAGTTTTTCTGGAGCACACTAGATGATTTTCCTTTCTCTCTTTCACCACTTATTTGACTATTTTATACCACAATCCTGTCATTTCTTCTTATTACTTAGAACTCATATGACCAAATGCAACTTTATTATTATATCCTTCTTCTCTTGTTTTAGTTTGTATTGATGCCAAAGCATACATGTATTGATTTTGTTTTATCAGTACCTAAAGTACAGTATGTCTTTGCTTTATCCATATAGATTACAACTAGGTAACAACAACAAAGACTAACGTTTTAGACATTCTAGTCATTCTGGAGGTCTAGAGGGTCACATGAATTGCCATATGCCACCAGTTGACCCCCAGTCGAGCAATAAGATGATCTGAGTTCTGAATTAACAATTCAATGAATGATTTTATTGCAATGTACAGACATGGCTGTACTGTTTTCTATGGAAACATTTCATTCAGTATAGTCTGACCTTAGGAAGCTGGCATTCCCAATCTTAATGGGCCATTTAAGTGGTCTCCACATTAAGAACTATATAAAAACCCATTTCTCTTCACGCCTCTGAAATTATGAAATCAAGGCTACAAGATTTATTGCCAACAATATACAAGGTTTCTATTGCCATAGGTGTTATGTTACATTAATAAGATACTCTACATCTCTAAATAGCTTTTTGTTGATGGCATAATAAAATGTTTTGTAGTCAACAGAATTTGCTGAATGTAATACAGACTTGGAATTCCCTGTAAAAGAACAGAAAAAAACAAAATGCACACGTTTTTATGAGGTCTAAAATCTGATTTTTTTCTCTGACACTGATTTCTTATTTTGCTTAGAGAAAAATCACAAAATCACAAGGTGGAAAGATCATCTAAATTATCAATCATATTTATATGCATTTTATATCCCACTAACTTCCAAATAATTTTTATTTTCATTTCTTATTTTACTTCCAAAGAATTTAATTGAATTGTAGATTGAAGTGCCAGAAGTATAGAATATAAAATGAAAATAGGTGTTAAAATAGTTTTTAAAAGGTCTTTAATGTACTGATTGTAAATGGTTTTGGTATTTTTGCATTACCCTTGGCTCTAAGTTTGTTTGAAAACAAAAACAAAGCTAGAAAAATGTCTATTCAATAGTCTTTTAAGGTCTCAATCCAAATTTTCTAAGAAACCTGGGTACTTATTTATTTTAAAGGAATAAGTCTTTTCTGCTTAATTGGCAAGTAACAGTGTATGTTCTTATTGTATGCAAAGTGATGTTTTGAAGTATAGATATATGTAGAATGCTTAAATTTAGCTAATTAACAAAAGCTTTACCTCACATAGTCATCATTTTGGGGATAAGAGCTCTTATCCACTCTCTTTAAAATTTGATGGAACTAGAGTCTATAATACTGAGTGACCTTTCACAGAAACAAAAAACTGAGTATCACATGTTCTCACTCATATAGTAGACCTTGATCATCCAACGTATTACCACAAGAAAATGACTGACAGTGGTGGGAAACTATGGGGAGGGAGTGGTAAGGTGATGGGATTAATGGTAGTAAATATCTGTCTGGGGATAGGGAGACACCTCTTATCAACAAGGGTGCCTGAACAAGGCATATTTGTACACCTAACCCTTAACTGTACCCCACAATATCATAATAAAAAATATTGAATTAAAAAAATGGATCATGTGACTAGCATTAACATAGCTAATTTTCATTTAGCAAAGTTCTCTAAAAAAAAGAAGTGGCAGTATGAATATGTTTGTTTTTCTTTCATTCAGTGTGAGGTGTTTTTGTCTCTCAATCTTAGCAATAAGGTTTTTATGGATTTCTACTTTGTATTCAACAAGCTATTGCTAGTTTAGTAAAAGGTTTCTGTCTCAGTACTCAAGAATTTTTAAAAAAGCATTTGCTATAACATCATATAAGTTTAATTAAGTACTTTCCTTTTATTGGGAATATAACAGGTGTCAATCTAAATAGTTTTCTATATAGTTGATTAGCAGCTGTCTATGTGTAACATTTAAGAGGCAGCATACACACTTGCTTAATAATTCACTTTTTGATAAGTGAATAGTGGGCCCCAAGAAAATTCTTTCTCTAGAAGAAAGCTGACATTCACCTACAATCAAACTAATGTTTATCAAGGATCTGATAGATATTTTCACACATAGTAAATAATTATTTTTTTGTATCTATCTATTTATTTATTTATTTAGAGATAGATTCTCACTAAATTGTCTAAACTGGAGCTACAGTAGCGAATTCAGTGATGCCATAGGTAGTTAGGCTGATTTTGTAAGAAATGGTTGAAGAAAAGAGATGAGGAAGAAGAGATAGAATAAAGTAAAACATTGAGAAAAAAGTAAAAATAAAACACAAATAATATAAATCCAGAAAGAGGCTTCATTGCAAATGGGAATTCTAGGCAAAATCACACAACTGAGAACAGCATTTCTCTAAATTCACAACAAGTTCAAGTAGGCCCTCAACCATACCCAGTAATTTTACTTTTTAAAAATTTAGATCTTAAATACATGTCCTTCCGTTTTTATCAAAGGGTATATTAAATTTTAATTGTGCCCAGTTTTCTAATTCCACTTCATCCTTTCTGTGCCTCCTTCCAACTCATATTATCAGTTCATATTTTGTAAGCATGATAAGATTTGCTAGGAAGGAGGCTCTTTATCTTTCTAATTTGTATATCAAGTCATTTTCTTCCTATTGGATAAATGGTCTCTTCTGGTCAATGCCAATTCTTCCAGATGTTCTCTAATTCCAGACTCTTCTGTTCTGAGAAACCTCATTTCTTTGGTTGCTACCCCTTTCTCATATACTATCAATGTGATTCTCTCTAAAAAGTAGTTTATTGAGCGTAGAAATTACTCTAAACTTTATTTAAAAATAAAACGTTTGTATTGTTTAAATATCTTGATAAAATGTATTCTTAGGTTTTCTCATTCATCTAGTTCTATTCTAGATCTGTCTTCTCTGCATAGCTCCAAAATACTATGTTTTAAATGACATTCTCCTTCTGCATTGGAGTCCAAATAAATTGAAAGATGCAAGAAGCATATGAAGCAGATAAGAGAAAAATAGAGCACTCATGAATGATGAAGTGGTCATTTAAGACTGTGGCTAATATATGTGGGCAAGTGGTCTTCCTAAATGATCCTGAAAATAGGGTCACTCAATCAATAACAGTGTAGACCATCCTAGATCTTTTCTCACACAGTTTTGGTCTTCACCAAATGGCTGAGAGTGATCAAGAGTACATGCTTTCTCCAAAAGATTGGTCCCAAGAAAAAGAGAAAAGGACAGAGCTCAACTTGAGCAAGATTACTATTGCAAACTGGAAAATTATATATATATGTATAATGTTGTGGGAGGAAGATTGAAAAATAGAAAGAGAATAAAATGATACATTTCCTCTCTATTGAAGGAAAGCATCATGAATAATTATCTGTGTTTATGACAACCACCCTAGCAACTCGGTACTCTGGAGGTTGTGTAAATAAATATCAGACATAAACTTTATGTGACAAGTATATGACAATTCCATAAAGCTGATGAAAGAAGGGGTCCAAACAGAAAAATCTTCTTAGACTATCCTATAGAAAATAGCATTCTTACTCACTGACTCATGACTTGCTCTCCATTTAGACTCTTTACATACTACACATATACTTATTCATTGTTTACCTAAAATAAAAAAAGAAACCTTTGAGTCTAAGGTCTTCATAGTTTTCAATGTTATATCACCAGTATCTACAATAGTAACCAGAATTCAGGAAGCACTTGTTGAGTGAATAAATGAAAAGATGCAAAAGCAAGAAAAATATACATAAGTCTGCTATATCAATAGTATAAAAAGAGATATACTATGTCAATAGAATATAAAAAGACTTACAATTGATAATTGATCAGGGAAGGTTTCAAAGAGAAACAATCTAAGATGGTTTATAAAAAATACAACTGGGCTAAGTAGAATAAGTAAAGTGTATAATATGACCAAAAGCAATGTTTTACAAAATCGCAAGACTTTTTTGGGGCCTGTAAAATCTATTAGGGTGGACATTACATGAAGATTCTTTATTTGCTAACATAATATAAAGAAGCATAATTAAATGTAGGAAAGATATAAGATCTCACATTTTATTTTTAAAATTGTATTCTCATATTGGCATTAGGAGAAGCTATTTACCGATTTCAGTAGTATAACTTTGTAAATTTCTGTGTTCTAGAGAAAACTATTTGGTATATGTTTGTGTGTATGCACATATATTTATTCATCTAAGTGTATAAATACACCTCTCAAATACTATTATATGACTTAACACATCTTTATTAAAACATATAAACAATATTTTAAAATAATAATTTCTTAAAGTTGTAAATAACTTTCTGAGTAACTTTTCAGAAAAATGACATAATGGCAAAAGACATTTTAAAAAATCACTATAGTTTATGTATTCCATTGTTATGACTCCAAAGTTATTTTAGTATTTTTTTTTTTGGTGTTCCATTTTCACAAAGATTCTATAAGTGGAAATGAGTGCAATTACATGCTATTTCATTTTTCATAGCTCTGTTGATAGCAGTATGAAGTAATGCAGCTTGAAAAATAATATATAAATTTATTCTTTGCTCTAAACTGGTTCACTGAAAAATTATGTGAGATTGACAAATTTTCTAGTTTTCTTTGTCAGCAAGGGCAAATATTCAAGAATGTAAAATAATCAAGAATAGCATAGAGAAGAGTCTTGCTGCTTCTCTCTAGGAGATTTAATAATTTTCTGATTCTTTCCCTATAATGTCACACAAAATTGCTTGTGTTAGACAACTAGTGTGTACTAAATGAACTTTTTATTACTTTTAAGGACTGAAACATACATTTTATTTTTTATTTTTACATAGAACAGTTTTAAAATAAAAGCCCCAGAAAGTTCAGTTTTATTGCTCTTTCATTTGACAGATATTTTAGTCACATTACAGAAATGAGTGCAATTGTAATCATCATATTTTAACTAAAGAACTTTTTTTTTAAAAACTACACCATTTATAGGGCTCTAAAGATATTGTCTTCACTAGTCAAGTAGCAAAATCTAACTTTGTAGAAACTAGACCAAGTGTAATTTATTATTACTCGTAAAAATTTGAGTAAGGAAAATAAATATTACTCATAAAACTATAACTCTGATCTTTAAAATATTGTAACCAACTAGATTTTCACTGACTATAAAGCATGCTTGTTAATTTAAAAAATATTGTCCATTGGAATTTTCTATAATTAAAGACACACATACTTTTTCTAAAAGATATTCCATGTAAATTGAAACTAAAACAGAGCAAAAGTAGCTATACTTATATCAGATAAAATAGATTTCAATTTTCCCAGCACCATTTACTGAATAGGTTTTCCTCTCCCCAGTGGTAGGTGGTGGAGGCTTTGTCGAAGATGAGTTGGTTGAGAAATTGAGGTTTTACTTCTGGAATCTCGATTCTATTCCATTGGTCTATATGCCTGTTCCTGTACCAATACCAAGCTGTTTTGATGATTGTAGCTTTATAGTAAAGTTTGAAGTCTGGTATCGTGATACCACCTGCTTTGTTTTTTTTTTGCCGAGGATTGTTCTGGCTATTCTTGGTCGTTTGTGTTTCCATATGAATTCCTGTGTTGTTTTTTCTAGGTTTGAGAAGAATGTTGCTGGTAATTTGATGGGTATTGCGTTGAATCTGTAGATTGCCTTAGGTAGGATGGACATCTTCACAATGTTGATTCTTCCAATCCATGAGCATGGGATATTTTTCCATTTGTTTGTATCCCCGTTGATTTCTTTGAGCAGTGTTTTGTAGTTTTCTTTGTAAAGGTCTTTCACATCCCTGGTTAGGAAGATGCCAAGGAATTTCATTTTTTTTGTGGCTATTGTGAATGGGATTGTATTTTTATTTGAGTTTCTGTTTGCTTATTAGTGGAGTAGAGGAATGCGATTGTCTTTTGCACATTTATTTTATAACCTGAGACTTTGCCAAAGTCCTTTATCAGTGTAAGGAGATTTTTGACAGATTCTCTTGGGTTTTCAAGATATACAATCA
>CAUYQG010057022.1:0-64128 GCA_963574415.1 Tarsius wallacei | reverse complement strand
CAGGGGAGCTGGAAGAACACTGGGCTGGGCTAAGACAGCTCTCTGCCCCCTTGTGCCTGCTCACCCAGACCCTGGGTCCTGCTGTCCCAAGAGCTGGCTCTACGCAGGCTACAGATGGCAACGGTGTCACCTGTAGAAGCGTTACTATTTCTAAAACATCCATGATGAGAAACAGAGCCCAACCAAGCTGAGTTGCCAGAGGCCACACACCCCGTTCTCCCAGTCAGGGTCTCCGTCCAGCACCTGAGAGCCTCTCCTCACCACGCACGATGCTTCTTATGCGCGCTCCTCATGGGTTGGCTTCTTTTGTACTGACTAGTAGGATTTAATGTTTGATTTGACAATCCGTTTTCATTTCATCCTGGAGTTCCACTTGCCTACCAACTGTCCCAGTGCACCAAGAATGGGCACCCAGGCAGAAAAGGGAGAAGGACTTAGAGTTCACAGCCACCCTGACCCCAAACTTACATCTCCTCATGGAAACCATAGAAGGTGGGGACCCAGAAGTCATTTCTTCACTCCTCATCTTTTTTGGATGAGGACATAAGGCAACAAGGGAAAGTCACTTCCAAGGGCCCCATCACCAGACACAGCGGGTCCCAGGCTCCAGGCCCTGGGCAGCCTCCTTCCTCTGTCTTGTCTAATGTCACCTTCCGGAATGAGTAGATGAGGCCAAGCCCAGAAGCCTGCTGCCATGCTGTGCCTGTGGTTCTCCTGGGCTCTAGCTCTGTGAGGGTTCAGATGGCCTTCCCTTGACCATGGCTTGACCTTCATGAGGCTTCCGTGGGAAATAAAATGCAGCCAAGGGCAAAACTTCATCATGTTACACTGCGTCTGTTCGTCACATCCCACTTCTTGTGCCCACCTTCCTCTCACATTGGAGGCCTTCCGGGGTCCATCTCTGGGATGGGATCATTCAGAGGGTGCTAAGAACCTTCCCCAACTTGGGCAGAAAGGGAAGTTTCCTGTCCTTGGGGACAGCTCCCATGCAGAACCTTCCTCAATTCCTCACCCCCACCCCCAGTGAAGCCTGCCTTCTGGAGAGAGCAGACTTCTCCCCACATGACCCTGCCCCGTGTTCCCCTCTGGCTCTCCCATGCACCTCACCCTTGGATCTGGACTTCAAATGACCTTTCCGGGTGCAAAAATAAGCCCCCATCCCCCATGCACTGTGGCATGGAGGCAGCTGTCCCAGGACAAGGTGTGGCCCACAGTCAGGAAGGACAGCCTGACCCTGCCCAGGCCCTGATAAGCTCCACTAACCTGGTCTCCTTCTGTGCCCCAGACTCTGGCAGGCTCCCAAGGGCGTCGTGGGTGTCCATCGCGCTGGGAGCCCTGGTGGTCATCGCCCTGGGTGTTCTTACCTGGACAGTGATTTACAGGTGGTAAGTCACTCATACTTTAGCTGCTATTTATATGCAAGGCAGTTTTCTGTCACTTGAGCAAAGCTGCTGTATTTTTCTGAAGAGTAGGTTATTGGCACCTCGAAAGCATTGATCTCAGAGTTATTCTGTATAGTATATTAGACTTTCTGGTTCTTTCATTATGCTTTAAATAATGAAAGTGGAGTGATCATCTATCTACACCTTAGGTGGCGCCTGACATCTGTGGGTGGAGATTCAGCAATATCGAATACTCTGCTAACATTAAATGATGGCACTGAAATATTCTCTTGTTAGAAGTGAAGATTCTTACAAAGGCTTCTCAGAGAAAAAAGGTCATTCGTGGATAAGAAGTTTTATTCTTCTGTCATATCCCCTTCCTCAAGGGCAGGAATTGAAAGTTGAACTTTTATGTTAAAAATGGCACTTCTGTTTTTAACATAAAACGAAATCTGAGAGTCCCCATCCTGGGAGAGCATTCTCTGCAGAGGGACCTCACTTCACTGGGGGCTTCCTCAGGGTGTGATGTCGCCTGTCCCAACCCGGAGGGAGCAGACTCAAACTCCACTCCTGCTGTTACTTCTCATCTCACAGTACTTAAGAGAATTAAGAGCCAAATGTGCTGGGCACAGTGGCTCACACCTGTCATCCCAGCACTTTGGGAGGTGGAGGCGAAAGGATTGCCTGAGCTCAGGGGCTCGAGACCAACCTGAGCACCATGGCGAGACCTCATCTCAACAATAAATCAAAAAATTAGCTGGATGTGGTGGCACTTGCCTGTAGTTCCAGCTACTTGGAAGGCTGAGGCAGAAGGATCACCTGAGCCCAGCAGATTGAGGCTGCAGTGGCCATGAGCATACCATCGCACTCCAGCCTGGGCTACAGAGTGAGACTCTGACTCAAAAAAAGAAAAAAAAAAGAGCCAAATTCTTGAGTATTGCTGAATTTTTAAATATGCAACTACTCTTTTTCAATAGACTATATTAAGAAAAATGACAGCATACACTACAAGAGGTCATTGCTGCCACTGGGCCCCAGGGCCATGCCCACAATACCTGCACGTATAGGCCACACACATTCCTGCCTCTGCTTCTCCCCAGGCTTGGCCTCAGCCTAGCTCAGCACATCCACCTCCCTTGGTACCCAGTGAGCCTCCTTAGGACACTCTTTGGCGGGACACGTTTGACTTCCACCCTGGTCTGCAGAACCCCTCAAACGCAGTTTCTCCTGGCATGACTCCACACCACGCATCCTCACTGTGGGTTACAGACAACATCCCTGGCCCTAGGGCTGTGCTTCCAGTGTGCTTATCTTCCCAGTAACATAAAAACCCAGCATTTCAGCAACCTTTGTCTCCAGTGATTTCTTGGTTCTCTAAGGAACATGTTCCCCTTGACCTAGAGAGGACCGTATTTATGCGTTTTTGCGTGTCTCACAGAAACTGGCTTTTAAAAATTCCGAATCCTAGCAACCAAACACCACTCATGGTCATAGTTGTTTTCCAAAAAGCTTCATCAAGAATCAACAGTAATAGCTTTTTTTCTGTTGTTTTTATTTTTAAGAGAACTTGAAACAGAGCCTCTGTGCCTATGATACACTCTTCATTCTGTCTCTCTGCCTGAGATGCAGTAATAAAGCCATTCCCATTTCTGTCACACTACTAGACCTTCTCTGACAACCACTGTGGCTGCCCCAGGCTTCTTCATTTGACAAAGGAGTTTATGAGCTATCTGGCATTTGATCTTTAAGTGACATATCTCCCAGTAGCTGGCAGCTTCTAACAGAACTAACATGTGCCATAATTCAGACAATAAGTGTAAGAAACTCCTTCAAACAGAGATTACCTAGAAGTCATGTGTCAGACCCAATGCTAAGTAGTTTTAAGTCTCAATCACATGTGATTTTCCAATCAATCATAGGAAGTAAGTCCTTGTTAACAGTTGACTGTGTCTCATTTGATCTTCAATCAGTCATATGAGTCAGTCCTTATTATGGGTTGAATTGTGCACCCCTCCCCCAGTCCACCCGTCTGAATCCTAACCTCCAGGACTTCAGAATGTGACCTTATTTGGAAATTAGGTCTGTGCAGACATAATTAGTTAGGATGAGGTCATCCTGAAAAAGGGCAATTCTTAATCCAAAAGGACTGGTGTCCTTTTAAAAAGAAAAAAGTGGACACGGGCATGTGGTACTTTGTTACCAAAGCCCTAGGAAACTAACAAAGTACTATTGTTACATCAATTTTTAGTTTATCATGTTAAGGTCCAGCAAGATGTTGCTACTTACCCAAGGCTAATTAGTACAGAGTAGATCCTAAAACTCAAGATCTTATCTGGTGTGGAAGGTCATGCTCCCAGTCACTCTGCCTCTTTTCACAGCAAGATGGCAACCACAGTCAGGGGCTGACATTTGAACAATCATTGATCATTTAACACCTACTCTTTCTGCAAGGCACAATTGTTTATTGTTTGGGGCAACTAAAAATAACCCTAAAGATTAAAGTTTTCTAGTTTTAGATGGAGTGGTAGCAGGAAATATTCCCTACATTTTAAGAATCACTTGATCTTAAAAGCTGAGACTTTACTAATAATTAAAATCCTTAGCTAGCCATGAAATAGACTAAGCAATAAAATTGACTAGGCTATAGGCAAACAACTTCAGATTTGCTGAGCTCTGTAATTATATCAATTAAATGTTTATATTTTATAAAACTGATGTTGCTATAATTTACTATTCGTAAACATTTTGTATTTGCAAACATCTCTATAAATATCTGTCACCTTATCATTATGAAAAATGTTAGTTCCGTAGCCCACACTCACAAGAAAAATAGCTATTATTTTTATGATTGACAACCATAGATTAAATGACTACCTTTCTAAGAAAACTTGTGAGGGAAACATTCAGCTGTACTTGATTTTAGACTCTGGAGTCCTAAATATATGCTCCGAAGGACCAATTTACTTTGTAAAGTACTACTTAGCTGAGTGGTATAAAAATGCAGATATTAACTTGTGAAACACTCTTGAGAAGTGAGGCAGTTCTTCAGTCAGGACCTAACTGGGGAAACCCCCTGGGACTTCCAGGGACCAACATTCTGAAACAAACCACACCCTCAGATCTTAGAAGGTCAAGGTCATTCATTCAAGAAATAGCTTCTGTGCACTTACTGTGTGACACTCCATGCTGTTCCCAGTGACGGTAGTCAGCAAACAGGCTAGCCTTCATCCAGGCTTCACTTCTTGGAGGTGAAGAATAAAGTCTTATTCTTTAGCTTTAAGAATATATTATTTCCAAGTTAGAAAATTATTGTGAGGAGGAAAGGAGTGGAGAGGAGACAGACAGAGACAGAGACAGACAAAGTGGGAACCTGACACCATGTGGCACATATTAGGTTCTCAATACACATTGATTTCCTTTCCCAGTGAAGCAAAGGTGTCTCCCACCCCTTCCTCCATTTTCTACCCACCCTTTTATTTGGGGCCCAAGACTTTGCGTTTGGGGGCAACGGATATTAATGTAAACATTTTGATTATAAATACATCATTGTTGATGGTATTTTCACTGCCAAAGTATAGTGCAGAGTTAATGCCATCAAATAAACACTTTGATCGACTTTGTTTACACTGCTTTTAGAAGATCAATTAATTTTTTTCACCAAGTTGGATTCTTTTCTGTGCAACTTTTACACTAGAAAACTGAGTGGTTGGTCAGTTCTTTGATATCAGTTTTGCCAATTAGGCCTTCTGCCATAGAGAGTTTTCCTTTGTGCTTCAGGTTCAGATTTCTTAGCTCAAGGTTTTCTATCTTAAGTTTCATCAGGGTTTTATCTGTTGATTCTTACTAGTCAAGGGAAACGGTAACAAGTACAGTTTCAGGCCTTGTCTATCTGCTCTGTTTATTATTTCTACCAACTAAAAACTTGTATTCCTGGGGTTTCTGAAATACAAGTTTTTGGTTTTCTGACTTCCTTTTTTTATGGTAGACTGTGCCCTATGACTTTTCACTGTTACTTGTAGTTTGTGTCAATAATTTCTATTAGTGTTCTTTCAAAATTTTTTAAAATGAATAATTTACCTTTATTTCTAAAAAATCCATGAGAAAGCTGTGAGGGGTTTCCCTCAGACAATGCCAGGTTTCTGTTAATGCTTTTCTCCATCCTACATCTTTCCACACTGTTGACTAACTGGATGCTCCATCTCTAGCCACAGTCTAGGAATTTCCTCTCCTGTCTCTGCTCCTCTCTTTATTATGAGATTGATGTGCTCTCTGGACTGAGGCCAGTCAAGTTAGAATGAGAGGCAGCCACAGGGCAGTGGCAACAGCACCTGTGAAAGTCATAGGTGACATGGCTCCTTCCTCCCAGGCCTCAGCTCCTGCCCTGGGATGAAAGATGGCCCGAGTCCAAGGGAGAATGTGGTTTCTAGTGGTTCTGAACTGAGAATAGTGTCCAGCTGGTGAGGGCTACAGAGATGTCAGCCTAAAAGGCCGTCATCAGAGAAGAGAGCCCCTTAGACTCCCCATGGCCCTCACCCCGGGGTTGGCCACTTAGTCATGTTATCATGTCCTGCTTGGCCTGTGCTACCCTTGCCTGACACACTGGGCTGGAGCATTCCCCAGGCCAAAAACACCAGTGCACTGTTGGGCACCTCACCCAGAGCCTTGGCACACCCTGGGAATCAGACAAACACTTTCCAGTGGACTTAGCAGATGAAGATATCTTCATTACGCTCCACGTTCACTGAAAGGAAGCCAAGGGGTGTTTACAGGGCCACCTGACTGCTCAGAGTTGAAGCTGGTGTTGGGATGGATGTGTACTAGGTAGCCTTTCCATCAAATACCAACTGTCTCACAAAAGGGCAGAATTGCAGACGACCGTCAAGGGGCTGATTATGAAGGGAGTGCCCTGCCTGAAGCCCATTTTTAGCCTTTCTTGGCTGGGAAGCATTCTGCCAAGAAGTTCCAGCAAGGTTTGTTTATGGCCATGGTATTATTTTTTCCTTAAAAAAAATCACCCTGCATCTGAGTGCACAGACCGCAGGAAAGGCTTTCTCACCTTCCCTCTTTCCATGTAAGTCTCATGCTTCTATGGAACCAGTCGTCCTCTCTGCAAGGAGCACCAGGCAGCTGGGGACTGCAGGGCCTGATGTCTGTGCAAGCACTATGCAAAGGGAAAAGCCTCTTAGCTGTCATTAGTGTGTTTAGTGAATCACCATTCGATTATGTTAAAGAAGGTGTCAGTGTGTAGTCTACTGTGTGTCTAATCCGGCCAACCTGAATCCTGCACCTAGTATGGAGGGTGATACAGGAGTTATGTTGTCCTCTCCAACCCTGCTCCCATGCCCTCCTCCCACCTGAATGTCCCAGCTCCCCCCAGGTGAAGCAGGAGGAGACCCCGCTCCTTTATTCTTTACTTGTTCCTTCAGAGGCTGTCATTTAGCACCCACAGGTGTCAGGCTGTGCTGGGTGCTGGGGACACAGGTGTGCATGGGCCAGCCTTGCCTGCTGTGCCTCAGGGTGGGGGAAAAGGGGGAGAGACAGGAAGAGCATGGTGGCGTGGAATGGTGAGTGTGTGGCGCCCTACTGTGTGGGGTGCTGTCGTGCAGGCCCAGGTGTGGGGATCACCTGGCAGCTTGGCCTCCCTGCGGGAAGTGGCATCTGTGTTCTCTACACTGTGGTCACCCTTCAGAGTCAGCCCCAGCAGAGACATCCCATAGCACAGCTGAGGAGAACATGGGAAGCCGCCTCAGGGCCTCAGCCTGCCTGGGCCTCTGGGGCCAGGGGTCTCCGTATTCTCAGGGCTCACGCCCCCTCTACCTCACGCTTACCCTGCAGTCCCTGGGGAGGCCTCACAGGTCTCTTGCACAATCGTGACAGGCTTCTCTTCTGTGGTCCCCCCCTACGGCTTAGCCAGGGCCTGGTTCCTCTGCAGTGACAGCCTGGACATTCATAGTACTCCCTCTCTGCACGATGCCAGCTATGACCCTGCTCCAGATTTTGTGGAAACTAACCTGGGAAGTCTACCTCTCAGGAGCAAAATCTGTTCCAAATATGGTTTCCATAGAGGCCTCTGCTGGGAGAGCTCCTGCAGGCATGCACAGCCCCCCAGCCACCCTCCAGAGTCATCCTCTTCCGATATCTTTCCCACTTGGTGGAGACCAGGATGTCTGATGGCTCTAATGAGGACAGAGCTATCTGCTGCCAGCAGTTCTTGGCCAGAAACTGGGTCACTGTCATTCTTGTCACTTCCAATGGCAGTGACACCAGGTGAGAGGGGTGTAAATTGAGGACAGAGGTGGGGCCTGGGATCAGTGTTGTCCTTTCCCAGGAGGACACTTATCTTCAGGCAGCAGCTGCGACTCCAGAGCCTGCTGCCTGGTCAATGGAGGCAGATCGCCCTGACCACTCCAGCCAGTCAGTCTTGGCAGGCCCAGTCTTCTCATTTACAAACCCCTAAGTCTTCCCTTTCCTTTGTTGGAATGGACAAGGCAGATTCTATTTTCATAAGCTGAAAAGGGCCACTGTCACCCTTAGGCAGTCCCACAAGTTGTGTGGGGGAACTGTCATCACCACTCTCCTGGGTGGCCACCTCACATGAGACACTGACTCACCAGGAGCGTCTCTTGGCTCCACAGTGGCTGCAGTCATTCTTCTGCAGGGGCTTGTGCACATTAGAAACCCAAGGTCTGGAAAACCTAAAGTTCTGCCCAGAAGTGGCCGCGGCTGTCCTTACCCACTCGGGAAGGCTTGTGGTCTACACTTGTGGAAAATGTTTCCCCTTCCTCCACACGTCTGCTCAGAACCTTGGCCTATATGGAAGCTTCCTGGTTGCAGACCTGGAGTTGCCACCCTAAATATTAAATAGATATATAGTTCTGACATTGTAGCTGTTGATCATACAACAAAATCTGCATATCCTTGTTGTTGTTGCTGCCAATGTTCATTTTCTGCTATAATATCGACATCTTCTGAAGCAAAACTTAGAGTTATGTTCATGACATGGAGGCACTGAGTGGAAAGAAGCTTCAGCAGGATTGTAGCTGCTGGCCATATAAAGTGGGCTCAAGCGTCAGCCACACATCTCTGCCAACCATGGGCCACCATCCAAACACTACTTCTTCATACTCTTTTTGGGATGTCTCCTCAGACCAAACTTGTGCTTAAAGCAGGGTCTGTGTCAAGATTCTAATTCCAGTAGCCATGTGCATCGGCAACCACCCCCCATGTTCTGCTTGCCTCCTTCACATCCACTTCCTGCCAGCTCCTCTGCTTCTCTCTCCCTCCCTCTCCCCCTCCCCCACTCCTACTCTCTTCATCTCTCTCTTACCCTCTCTTCCTCCTTCTCCCGTCTCCCTCTCCCTCCTACTCCCCTTCCCTCTCCTTCTTTCTCCTACCTTCTCTCTCCATCCCCCTCCATCTCCCTCTCCCTCCTTCTCTCTGTCCCTTTCCCTCTTCCTTTTCCTCTCATTCCCCCTCCCCCATGTCATACACACACAGAGAAGCCAATAATCCGTACTGCATTAGCCTCCCCCTCTGCTTCCCTGCATCTATCCCTTATATCCCTGGGATTGGCGCTGCAAGCTGGCAGGCTGTGCACCCTGCCCCTCGAGCCACCTCACAGTGCCTGCTGTGGGCACAGTCCCATGGGCGTCTGCTCCCTGCTAAACAGAGACCAGGAAAGAAGGAAATAGAACCAGGGCTTGAGGCTGAAGGGCCTTCGGAGTCCCAGTGCTATCACTCCTCTTTTCCCTAAGAAGCCAAGCTCCAGGCGGAAAAGGTGACTTGCTCTCGTCAAGCAAATTTCTTCCTGGCAGACCTGGGGCTAAATGCCAGGCATGCACCAGCCCTCAAGCTGCTTTATTGCCAGTGGGACCAAAAATCACCACTACTGCTTCTCCCAGCCTAATCTCCGGTCATTTCTACAGCTGCTCCTGCAGCCACTGAGCCTGGACCTCATTGCTACCCCCTCCTGAGCCAGCCCTGCTGCCCTGCAGTGTTGGGTGGTCCTGCAAACCTCCCCAAGAGCATGCTGTCACCTGAGTCTGCCAGTGCAGAGCTCCAGCTCAATTCCAGACTCGGTCCAATCGATCTCTGCAATCTGGGAAAAGGCAGGTGGGATGTCAAGAGAGAGCAGGAGGAGAAGTGGGAGAAGCAGGAAGAGGCTGAGGATGGAGGGTGGATGCCGTGTGACGACTCAAGATGGTTTGGGCAAGAGGATGATCTATGTCTATTTCTGCCAAGAGAAAGGTGCTGTGGAGTGCTGCTTTGACTAACCAGGATCCATTTCCCCATCTTTTATTTGCAATTGTTGGGTTGGAAGCTGACTAAGTATTTTTAGGACAATCACAAGGAAAGCAGTAGAAGCTTTGAAAGAATAGAGTTTGGTCTCTCACATTTAAATTGACACAGGACTCTGTTCTAAATGCGCTTTGTCCCATTTACAGGCTATTTCTGAGTAAATTGACCCTTTGCTGGGTGAGCGCACAGAAATAGAAATCGTTAGCATGGTCTATTTAGAATGGAATGATTTCTAACCTGTCACAATGGAGTCTCTAGGGAGCAGCCATCCCTCTGAGTCAAGATGGTGTCTGTGACCCCCACAGACCCAGAGGCCCTGGGAAATGACCTGTGTTCACTAGAAACCCAAGTCTGTCCTGCCAGTGGTGGGATGTGGTACCATATTGGTCACTTTTTCACTAGGGTTGTTATAGCCTCCTGCTCGTGTGTCCTCCTAAGGTTTCAGTGAGTAACACTGTCCAGTTCCAGCCCAGAACACGGCCTCACACCACTGAGCTCATCTGTGCTCTCTCGGCAGCACCTGGACTCTCCCTGTGGACAACGTCACTTTCTTTCCTAAATATACTCTTCTCCTTCCTAAATGTACCCTTCCACCTCAACCCAGTCCTGAGCCCAGGCCGCCTGCCCCGACCAAGCCCATGAGGCCACCAGGCCCCTGTCATCTCTCCAATGTCCCTGTTGGTGCTCAAGGCTTTCGCTCTTCTTGTCTTTCATTCATGTCCTGATCTTTCCACAGAATGCCCCGCCTCATCATCTCAACCTGACCTCCAGTGTCCAAATCTGACTAACATTAACGCTCTGCTCAAATGTCACCACCTATATGCAACCTTCCCCAAGCCTCCCTTGCAGGGAGTGCTTCTCTTTCTTATGACTCTCTCCTCTCTCCTTTGCATCGGAGCATCTTGTGAGTAGAAACCATGCAGAATGTTTTTGTCCTATTAACAAATTGTTCCTACATTATAGAAAGTAAAGAGAGCTTCATTCAGAGGCATGGCATATTTTATCCCTATTCCTAGAGTTTATGAAGAAAAGTGAATTCGAATGGTGAAATAATCATACATATGATCATACAGAGAAGTCACGATTATTTGCCAAGCATCCTTTTAAATGTTTCTACAAGTTTCAGATCCTTGATGAATACAGAAAAAAACGAAAAATAAAGATATAAGACCACTGTAGATCAAAATGAATGTACTGCATGTAAAATAATATGCCACAAATTGGTAAAATACAGAGAGTCTTTTTTCAACATTTTCAAGACATGTTCTTTTAAGGCACAGTCTTCTTCAAGTGGGTTTTGGCTGGGAAACAGTCTACTTGCCTGCCCATCCTCTGAGGCATTCTTTGGCATTCCTTGGCTGATATATGTGTGGCTCCAGTCTCTACCTCTATCTCTACCTGGTTTTCTGCCCTATATGTCTTTGCCCAAATTTCCCTTTTCTTATAAAGTCACCACTTATAACAAATTTAGAGTGCATTCTATTCCAATATGACCTCATCTTAACTAATTATATGTGCAAAGACCCTATTTCTACATAAGGTTACATTCTGCACTTCTGGGCAGACATGACTTTGAAGTGTCAAGTTGGTCCAGTACCATCTGCAGTAATGAGCAGAGAGAAATTAACACACATTCACACAGCACCAGCACAGACACCCATGATGTGCACTGAATTTTCATTAAATGCCAGGATTTGTGGTAATCGCATACATACATTCTTTTGTCCTGTTCTCACAACAATCCTGAGGAAGTTATTATTTTGTCCCATTTTATGAATAAGAAAACTGAGATGAAGAGAGATTACCAAGTTTAACTCAAGCTAAAACCATGTACTGTTCTATGGTATATGGATAAATAAATAAATGGTGCCCATTTACTGAGTAAAATTGAATCAGTCCAAATGTAGAGAGAAATATTAATGTTTCTATGAGGCATAAAATGTTAAAGTACTTGAGAGTTTTTTTATTTCAGACAACTAGAGTGCAGCCTTCTGAAATATAGCTCAATACTACTTCTTCAGTACTGTCTTGCCCAGTGAGGCCAGAGAAAGAAAAGGAATAAAATTGTTGAGGAGAATATTCTCTTCAATGAAAGGTGAGATCTGCATGTATCAACCCAGTACTGATGGGGACACCCCCCGGCCAAGCAGTCCTGTGTCCTGCCTGTCGTTCTGCCCTAGTGCTGGAGTTCACAAGACACAGACCACAGGGACGTTCTGAGTGCAAAGATGGCGTAGGGAAAAAAACTTTCCAGGTCCCTGCATCCTATGCTGAGGGCAGAAGGGACGGGCCAGCACCTGGGTGAGTATGCCCGGTAGCTCACCCGAGACTGCAAAGTGAACATGGCGGCTCTCACATCGCCCGTCAAGAGCTTGGTCCATTCATGGACATTTTGTGATGCTATAAGTGGTGGCTAAGGGAATAGGAAAACCATTTCCTGGAACCATCCACTTCATTCTGAGCAATCAAACTGAAGAGAGATCGGATTGTCGTCTGGGGGCAACTAGAAGGACAAGGAAGTAGACAGGGCTGCAGGACCCCCTGGTTTTGAGTGTCTCGCAGACAGAATACATGTTCTGCATAGCAGCTTTGTGGCTAGTGGTGACTACGCCATCGTGTTCGTTGACTTTCAAGTAACAGAAAGGTAAGGCATGAGGCTTTTATCCCAATGTGCATATTATCCAAGAGTCCAGAAATTCAGAGTCAGTTCCACTTTTAAACCACATAATCTTTATGCTAATTGCACTCTGCCCCTACTCCGTGACTCTCTCCCTTCATAAGGTTAAGGAACCAATAAAAAGCATGCTCATAGAAATTTTTTGAGAACTTCCTGGAAACCTCTGATCTTTGACCTTCGGTACATCTTAGGCTGTAACTCTAATCACCTTTAAGCAACTAAGTTATTCTCCTCAGAGCCAATGATTCACCTCCGCGGACTCTCGCTGCACTGGTGAGGCCCCCTTACTACTCAGCAAGGTGTGAAGCACCTCTTCCCCACCCCACTGTAGTAACGGGAGAGAAGACACCTGGCGTTGTGTTCAGATGCACAAAATTGAAGCTGGGACCTCACAGAAACTTGTTCCGAGTGCAGGACCTCAAGGATGCTGCCAGTTCATTTTGTCTTCCCCCTAAATGCCGGCGAGATAGCTCCAACAACTGGTGGGAACATGCTTTTGTTGCCCTGTGAATAGGACCTCTCAGCAAAATAAGTGTATGTGATAGAGTGGAATGTGGACAAACAGAATATTCTATTAAACAAAGTGACTCTGATGTTTATACAATGTCATCTGGTTTTAAGCATTAACTGAAGCCTGTCACTGGTGTGCAGATACTGAAGAGTGAACTTGCGTGAAATACCAAGACACATGATGTCATGCGTGTGATGAATCAATTGGGGAAAGGATGAAGAAGAAGATAATACATAACTGTAAGAGCCTCTTCCTGGTTAGCAGATACACACTTCACACTTCAGTGAGGAGAAAGGAGACCTTACTAGTGCCAGGGAGAGTCCTCAAGTCAACCTCCAAGTAGAATAACTTAGTAAAGATGATTAGAGTTGCAACCTGATTTGTACATACAAACTATATGTCTGTGTGTGACTATTCTCAAAACTGCACAGACTCTGTTGGCAAGCATTTGGGCCAAATATTTACTTGAACTTCTTGTTCAAATATTGAACTTTTTTTTTTTGAGTTGGAGTCTCATTCTGATGCCCAGACTGGAGTGCAGTGGCCACTCCCGGCCACCGTAGCCTCGACCTGCTGGGCTCTGGCGATCCTTCCACCTCAGCCTTCCAAGTAGCTGGCACTACACGCACGCGCTACCACGCCTGGCCAGTTTTTTGATTTATTGTAGAGATGAGGTCTCGCTAAGTTGCCCAGGCGGGTCTCGAACCCGCGGGCTCAGGCAATCCAAACACCTCAGCCTCCCAAAGCGCAGGATTACAGGCTGAGCCACCGAGCCCGGCTAAATATTGAACATTTTAACTTCCATTGCAATAAAAATAAACACTACCAAATTATATGAATCAAATGTCCATTTCCCTTCATAATTGTATATGGTAAGAAGATAAATCCAGTAATTATAAAAGACAATTAATAATGCTTTAACAAGAGTCTGAGGTGCTACTTAACCAGGGAGAGCACACCTCGAAACCCTAACACAGGCACTCCCAGGAGCACAACTCCCAAAAATGAGGCTTCTCACTCCGCCTACACTCCGCCACTTTCAACTGCATTTTGCTCTCTGGAAACCTGAAGTTACAAGTATTTATCTGAAGACTCTAGCTGGAAATTTTTCTCTTGGAAATATGTCATGTGGGAAGGGCTTTGAACACCAGCTTCCAGAAGAGAGCACATTCTTCACTTGCTCTCCATTTCAGTTTTGGGGAAGTCCAGTCATGATCATGGACCTTGTGAGGAAGTGTCTGACATACTGCAAGGACTAAACTGTGTCCCCCCAATTCACATGTTGAAATCTGTCCCCAAGGTAATGGGATATGGAAGTGGGGCCTTTGGGAGGTGATTAGGTAATGGGGGAGGAGCCCTCATCAATGAGATCAGTTTCTTTATAAGAGAGAGACAAGAAAGAGACGATTTTTCTTCCCACTATGTGAGAATACAGTGAGAAGGCACCATTTGCAGAATAGGAAGGAGCCATCACTAAGAATGGAATCTGCCAGTACCTTGATCTTGAACTTCCAGCCTCCAGAACTGTGAGAAAGAAATGTCTGTTGTATAAGTGGCCCAGGCTGTGGTATTCAGTTATGGCAACTCAAGCTAAGATGGAATTACGTTTCCTTCTGTGGGAACTGCCCATGTGCAGGATTGGCCAGAAGCCACAGAGGTGCCCTAGATCCTCCCCGCTCCCAGCTGCAGCGCTAACTTTACTGAGACAATTGGATTACCTTCCATGGGGCCCCAACTTCATCAAAGAGGCAGAGCCTCAGCATCCCTGGAGTCAGGGCAGGTGAATGGGGCCCCTAGAGAGGCAACTCAGCGACCCTACTGCCAGGGCCTCAGAGTCTTCCCCTCACCTCAAAGAACCTTCTTTTTTAAATTCTGTCCTGGAGTCCACAAAGACTGCTCAGAATTGGTTTCCATAATGTACTGGAAAGTCATCTTAAAGCAGCATCCACAAGTTAGTTGAAAGCAGATCTAGCTATATGAATGATTCCACTGGAAAGTGTGGAAGGATGCCAATTCCTACACATTGTGCAGTGATGCCAGAAGACCCAGCGCTGGAGCTCTTGGGTTTGGGTTATGGTGGTGGAGTGTCTCCAGCTCATGGCTACTTCCCCGAGTCAGCAGTCATGTGTAACACAGTGGCAGAGGGGTGAGAAGGCCCGATATTGAGAACTGAAAGCAATGGTGAGAGTGATACTGACACAACATGCAAGTTAAACTATAAGCCTCTGGAAGGGAAGCAGCCATCTGGAAAGTTCTGAGGCTGCAACAGGAGCAGGATAAGCCAGGAAGGTGAAGCAAGAACACTGTGGAAGTCATCAAAGAACAGGCTCATGTTCCCTTGGGCCACGCTTCCTAAAGCAGGAGGGGGCAGGATGCCTCGCCCAGGCTGCATTTCTATGCCCTGGGTCTCCTGGTGGCATTAGATCCTCCTAAACCCCCACTCCTGGGAGGAACATTCTCACCTGTAAGTCATCTGAGTTCAGGAGCATCCTCGAAGTCATGAGGTATTTGGAGAGACAATTGCAGAACCTAGAGATGTTTCTGGAGCAGAGAAAGAAGTTGGGAGCAGGATGGATCTTGGGGGACTTCATGGACCATCAAGGAAACTAATTGGCAGGAGAGTTCTAAAGCCAAACTCAGTCAACAGGGACCATGAGGAGTCCTGGAAAACATCAATTCTACTCAAGAGACATTCAAGTATGCTGAAGTTTGTCTAGATGCTATATTATTGAATGAACAGAAGAATTAGACACCAAAGAAGAGGAAGCCCTACTACAAAGACAATGTATGGCATGGGCAAGGAGCAGGCATGTCTGAAGCAGCACTTATATTAACATATCTATTTTTACTGACGCTCTCTTGCTTCTAAATATAAAAATGACTTGTGATGGCTAAAAAAATACATAGAGGTTTTTAGCCAATTGTCATTTTTTTTTTTTTGAGTTGGAGTCTTACTCTGTCACCCAGCCTCGACCTGCCAGGCTCCGGCGATCCTTCCGCCTCAGCCTTCCAAGTAACTGGAATTACAGGCGCGCGTTACCACGCCCGGCTAATTTTTTGATTTTATTGTAGAGATGAGGTCTCGTCTGCCCAGGCGGGTCTCGAACCCACGGGCTAAGGCAATCCACTCACCTCAGCCTCCCAAGGCGCGGGATTACAGGCTGAGCCACCGAGCCCTGCTAACCAATTGTCATTTTTATATAAGTTGGCAATAGAAATAATCACTAAACAGAAAAAAACAAGCAACAGGGTCGGGCTAAATTATGAATCTCAGTACCTAAGACCAGAGGTAATGTCCCATAACACCTGCCTTCACACAGCACGGAGGAGCTGGGCCCCACTGAGGAAGGGAATGTGACAATAAAGACCCCAAAACTTGGCCAGTAGAAAGAATCAGAGAAGTCTGAGATAGTTGAAAGAATACGAGGGGAAAAAAATATGAAGGATGTTTCCCCAGATCTCTGTGGAATGTCAAGCTAGGCTCTTCCCATGACCTCAGTATTTAACGAGGACAGTTCTATGAAAGGAGAGACATTACTGCCAATTCAACCAACCAAAGATGTGTAGAAGTAAGTTCTTCCTCACATGAAGCATTCAAAGATAACAAAACTATCCAGCGAGCTTGAGGTGGTAAAGTTGGCCTAAGAAGCCCTTCCGGACCTTCACTGATGAGATTCTAGTCACATCTGTCAACCCAATGGGGTTGCATTGTTGTGTGTGATGAGTCTATAAACATCTAAACACCACAGACATTTCAAGAAAAGCTTGACAAAACAGATTGGTGTCTGCTTGGAGAGCGCTATACCACTAACCAGGGAGCTTCCTGGAAGTCACTTTGTCAGCAAAGTGATAATTATTCTGTCTATTGGAGAGAGGGCTTTGAAGTTAGAGTGTAGATGCTGACAGCCAGGCATCCACATGACCTGAAAACACATTGTCTCCCTGCAGATGAGGCCTAGGAGCCAAATCATGATGGAAAGCACCTTGCTAGACCTGAGGTCCTCTCCCAAGAGGTCATGACACATTTACACTGATGGCCACTCATGACAATCTACTTTCTTCACCTCCATCAGAGACAGGAAGGTCCTAGGCCCACCAAATTATGCCTGGGTTACACATGCTCTTCCTGGTCTGTATCTTGATGGGTATCTGCACATCTTTCTCCTGCTCCCCTTTTCCTGTGTTTCTTTGGAGAAGATCCCCAGGCAACATAGTCAGGTTTTCTGGCAGCATCGCTTACAGGGGACCCTCAGACCTGCCCACCCGAGACACCAGCAAACATGAGGGCCTGCCCCTACTCAGAGCTGTTGCCTACTCAGGTGGTCCTGGCGGATTCTCTGCACTGACATCTGTGTCTCCAGGCCCCTGGGGTGCTGGGATGGGCACTAAAGCCTGGGCTCACGGGGAAGTCTGCTGCATTATGGGCATCTGTTTCACCATCTCTCCTCACAAGTTACACGTTGCCCCCAGGTTGAGGTCCCAAAGGACGTGCAGATGTGAAGCTGGCAGTGCAGAGAGAGAGTGGTACCTTGAGAAGGTGACTGAGGGGCTGGGCAAGTGGAGCTGGCATGGAGTCAGCCAGCGGGATTCTGGATTTGGAGTTTCAGGATGAGGTCAGAGGCTGGGAAATCAATCCACACAAAGTAATGACAGAAAGAAAGGGAGAAACCCTCATGGCCTAGCCTCTGCTAGATGGATTTCAGATCCCATTCTGTCCCCAGGCAACTCCCAACGTAAAGTCTGTGACCCCTGTTGACAGATGGGGACACAGCTGAGATGGCAGCCAGCCTCAAGTCTCATCCCTAGATCTGAACCCAGCTAGGTTTCCCACCAAAGCCCAAGCTATTTGAATTGAACTGCATGGCTCAGTGGGTGGAGTGGGGAGCAGAAGAGTCCACCCTCCCAATGACACACCTGTGGTCCCTTCAGGAGGCTCAGTGAGAGAGGGCCACACCTTTCTTTGTTCCTGGGAATTACTCCCTGCTTGCTCACCCACTAACTCCTTGCCTATCCTTCGTATCCCTTTATACTTACTCCAGGACCCCGCCTAAGGATTAAATCTCTATTCTGGTGAGAGTCTTTCAAAACTAAATTATTTTCCTCAAGCAAGGATAGTCCTTACTTCTAAATCTCTCATATTATATTAGATCTAGTAATCACAGAATTTTGTCCATAAAAATACCAAAGACTTCCAGGTGGGATAGGAAAACACTGAACTGAGAAAGGCCAGTGACCCATTGTCATTAGTGTAAACAGCCTGGGATTCTGCTGGTGCTGCTTGGTGTCATATGTATACACACCTTCATGCATGTGCGCATGTATGTCTGTATGCCTGTGTGTTTGCAAACACGCCAGTCTGAGGGAGTCATGTGCAGTTTCCGCCTGTGGTAACCATAACAGCAGTAACAGCAGTAAATCCCTGTGGGTTAACTCATTCCAGTCCCCAAAGTGCACAAGTCAGGGCTTCTCTGGAGCACCAGGAACAGTGGGGAAACTCACCCTGCATGAGAGTGGATTTGCACATCTGCCCCTGTCCTGTACCTGCCCAGGTGAGGAGGGTGGGTCTACCTGTGCCTCCCTCCAAAGAGGAACCCAGGTGAGCTCAGGCCTTGGCCTTGTTCTCTGCATTTCTGTCACTTCAGCATTGTGTCACCCTACAGAAGCTCGCCTGTAAAGCTCTTTTTCCTTGGGGTTAGTTTTTAATGATTTTTATCTGAACCATTTTCATAAACTTACCAGAAAAAAAAATCACAAACTCCATAGAGATTTACCCATTTCTCACATTGAAAACAATAACCATTGTTATGCCTATAAATCTGTGACCTGTGATACGCTGTAACAAGCAGCCCTTGTCCTCTCAGGGTGGTTTTTTTAACTGTGGGCCTGCCCATAGTCAGAAAAGCACATTGCCAAAAAGAAAAAAAAGTCATAAAATCCTGATTTAACATTACATTTGATCACCTGATTTCCTGATTGATTTTATTAGGTTAGTTTCATCCTTCCTGAAAGATATTTTAAAAGATGCATGACGTGATGATAGATACTATGGTGTCTAGCTAGAAACTTGTCTCTTACAGCACACTGCCAATGCCCTTGGTGGGGCCGAAGCAGAAGACAGTTGGTGTGTGACTTAACCAGCTACAGCAAAAATAGTCCACAGGGAATGCTAGTTCAGTTATAACATTTTTAAAAAAGGAACTTATTTTCTACACATGCATTTGTAAACTCTAAAAAGTTAATCTAAAAAGAAAAGCTAATAATTACTTTCTTAAAACACATCAACGATTTGTATTTATTTTTCCTTTTTTACTGTGGTTAAAATTGCCAAAAGACCCAGTGGTACCAAGTTCAGGGTCTGAGAGCCGGTGAGGGGGCAGTATGTGTGATTTGTACTTGATTTGATTGGGCTAAAGGTGCAATGGGGGAAAAGGGCATTTTAATGAAACCAGGTTAATCAGCTTTTCCCTTTTTATTTACAGGGTTTTTTAAAAGATAGCTAAAGATAAATATCCCTGTGTCTCCTACAAAAACAACACCGATTTTCATCCAAGCTGCTGGATGTTCACTGCTCCTGCATATCTGCCTGACAGGAAACCAAGCCAAGTCAGGTGCTAGGGACTTCCGAACGGGCCTCTGGGCTTAACCTTTGCCCCACTCTGCTTTCCCACTCCTGGCTAAGCCTCCTTGGCACTGGCCTGGGCTGACCCATCAGGGCTTGGGAAAACTTGATGTGTAGAGGATAGAGTACACAGTGAAGTCCTCCAGCACTGAGGAACACAGGGAATGTGCCGCACCACAGCTGTAATTGAGGGTGTCTGTGGCCGGCATGAAGGGTGCTTTGACCTAGGGGATGGCTGGGAGTGGACTTTCCTCACCAGGGCAAAAGGGAGAAGCACCATTTGCAGGAAGATTATTCCAAAGATTTTGGTGGCAAGTAATGTACCGACAAGGACAATGTGGATAGAATATAGCCAACTCCAAATAAATGTGGTGGGCAGTGGGATTAGCCAAATGTAACCTGGTCTAGGATCATCCAGGAAACAAAATGGCATGGATCCCAAAGGCTCTTCCATGGCATGCAGCATCAGCTGTGAGTAAGGAACGCTCAAATGGACAAGGGGCTTCCCAGCTTTGAAGATGCCGTGGGATCTGTGAGCGGCAAGAGACATCATGTCAGAGCTGACTTCAACAACGTTGCTCAGGAAACAAAACAAGAGGACAGATGGGAGACAGAGGCCAAGGTAGCAGAAGATGGTCAAGAAAGAAAAGAGCAGGAAGAGGCCACGAGAAAACTGGAAGGGTGAGCCAATGCCAAAACAGGGCCAGATCCTCAAGTTCTCCCACTCGGACAGAAAGCCATGTGAGGAAGATGCAGCCCTGTCTGGGTCCTCCCAGCTGCACCCATGAAACCTGTCCCTGGTAAGGTCTCACAGCAGACCCTGCACTTGCCCGAGGTGCACAGACCTGGGAGTATGCCTGCCTTCTCTCGAGCAAGGGAGGTACCTGTGACAAGTATGGAGATGGCATGGAGACGTTTGAGTTCCTTGTAGATCCTAGATGTCAGGCCTTTGTCAGATATACAGTTGGGAAATACTTTTTCCCATTCTGATGGCTGTCTCCACATTCTCTTAATGATTTCTTTTGCTTTCATAAGCTTTTCAGTTTGATGAGGTCCCACTCCTCTATTTTATCTCTCATGGCATGGGCTTTTGGGGTTTTGATCAGAAGTCGGTTGCCTATTCCAATTTCTGTAAGGGTGTCTCCTGCATTTTCTGAGATTCATTTTTCTGCTTGGTTAATTTTGCTGTCCATGCTTATCAGTTTGCTATTTACCTAATTCACTGTATTCTTTATTGATGTTATCTCAGTTATCAACTCCTTCATTCTTTCCTCTTGTCTCTCCTCATTTCTATTTATTTTCTTTATCTTGATATCCAGGTTTGTGGTTTGAGACCAGTCATTCTGGAGACTCTTCATTGTTTGTGTTCTGAAGTCTGTATTCTCAGTGGCTGACATCCCAGGGGGCTGTGTGAGACCCATATTCTCCCTTTGGTTTTTCTTCATATGTATAGATTTTTCCTCTCCTTTTTTGCCTTTTCTTTAATTCTGTTGTTCAGGGATGGAGGGGGTAGCTTTTACTTCTATTTGCTCAATCTCCTATTCTGCCTTATGTAGATCCTCTGGTTTTGTTTAATTCTGAAGCTGGAATGCAGATGGGGAACTGTACTTTTTGCAGTTTTGAGATTTAATAGAGGGGGGAGCTGTGATTAAGAAACTATCTGCAGGTCCCAGTATATGCTGACAGTTGTGTGGGCTCCCTGGGACCCACTTCCTACTACCTTACAATCTGTCCATGTAGTGGGGGTATAGGCTTGTCTCCCTGAAAGCAAAATGAGGCAAGAAAAAGGAAAATAATGGAAAAAGGAAGGAAGAGAATGAGAGGAAGATGGAGAGAGAGAAGAAGAAGAAGAAAACAGACAGGTGTACCAACTAACAAATGAAAAGGGACACAAACAAGACAGAAAATATTAAAAAACAAAAACATACAGATAATCATACAAACCAATAAAAGCCCCCTATTAATGTACTCTCCCTCAAAAATATCCATACACAAACAAGAAATCTAAGAAAAAAACATCAAAATAACAAGAACAAAGCAAGTACAAAAATGTCATCAAAAACAGAGAGAAGAGAAAAAACTAAAGCAAAAAAACAAACAAAAAAAGCAAAACAAACAAACAACAACAACAAAAAACCTCACTCTGAGGCTGTTCCTATAAGTTCAACTTCCTTTCAGCTATGGTTTCCAGCCCCCGCCCCCCCCCGCCCCGTCTCTGATAGGGTTGCTCTCAGTGTGGGTCAGATGCTCCATGGACTACTGAGGGAGGAGGGTGGATCTGATCTGGACTCACCTGACTTATTGCCACTGTTGTCAATCTCCCACTCAGATCTGATGTGTCTTTGCCTGTTCTGCCATGGGGGAGGGGTGTCTGTCTCTCTGAGTTTGATGAGATAATCTCTGGGTCCCAGGTTGCAGACTGGGTGGAGTTGGATGGGTCAATGCAAGTCTCTACCTCATTCTGGGACAGAGAAAATAGCTCAGTCATCATTTCCTTACTGTTGGTGGGGCTCCTCTCCATCTCTCCCTGACCTCCTCTCTCCACAGTTCCAGTGCTTATGCCACTCTACTGTCACAGGGGATAGTGTGGCTGGGTGCCAGTGGTGAGGATCAGCTGTATTCTGCCGCCTTTTCTCAGGAGAGCCCCAAGAACAGCAGATGATCCTGTGCATCACGGGCTTCAAACTCAAGGTGGTAGGCAGTTGCAGTCACCTCTGGAGGAGAGCCCTGGGTGCAAGAACCTGAGTCTCCCCTCCGACTTTCACTCACCCACTGAAACACACCCACTCACGCAGAGAGTCTTTATGGACACTCGCTTTTTGCAGGAACTCTCACAGTTCAATCTGTTCCATCACCATCTTGCCAGAAGTGCTACTGTTGTTAATTTAAAGTGTTTTATCAGATATGAGAATCACTACTCCTGCTTGGTTTTGGTTTTCATTTGCATGAAATATTTCTTTCCACCTTGAGTCTATAGGAGTCTTTGTGGGCTAAGTTGATCTCGTGAATACAGCAGATATTTGGTTTTATGTTTTTTTTGGAGTCGGAGTCTCACTTTATCGCCCAGGCTGGAGTGCAGTGGCATGCTCACAGTCACCTCAGTGTTGATCTGCTGGGCTCCGGTGATTTTCTGCTTCAGCCTTCCAAGTAGCCAGAACTATAGGTGTGTGCTTCCACACCCAGCTTATTTTGTGATTTGTTGTAGAGATGAGGTCTCACCAAGTTGCCCAGGTTGTTCTCAAACCTGTGGGCTCAGGCAATTCCCTCACCTTGGCTTCCCAAAGTGCTAGGATTACAGGTTTGAGCCTGGTTTTTTAAAATCCATTCTGCCAGCCTGTATCTTTCAGAGTTAAGATATTATTTTATTCATCATACTGGTTGTTGTCTGGTTGCTTTATTTATTTATTTTCTCTGTTGTGTTGATTTTCCATAAAACCTGTGAACTTTTTGATATCTGGCATTTTTCTACTGGTGTATTTCAACCCTCTATTTTAGCATTTATGACTCGTTTGAGTATTTCTTGTAGAGCCAGTCTAGTGATGACAAATTCCCTCAGTATTTGCTTTTCTGAGAAAGGCTTCATTTCTTCTTTATCTATGAAACCTAGTTTTGTGGGATACAAAAACCTTGGCTGTTATTCTGTCTGAGGGAATTGAAGATAGGGCCCCATTCCTTCTGGCTTGTAGCATTTCTTCTGAGAAATTTGCTGGTCGTCTGATATGTTTACCTTTGTAATTTATTTGATGGTTTTGTCTCACTTCTCTTAAAATTATTTCCTTCACATTAACTTTGCATAGTTGGATGATTATATGCATGGAGTTGCCTTTTTTGCAATGAATCTTTCTGGGGGTTCTTTGGGCTTCTTATATCTGGATGTTTAGATATCTGACAAAGCCAGGAAAGTTTTCCTCTATTATTTCCTCAAACAGATTTCCAAACCTGTTGCTTTCTCTTCTTCCTCAGGAATACCTATGATTCTTAGGTTTGGGTGTCTTACATAATCCCACATTTCTTGAAGACTTTGTTCCATTTTCTTGATGCTTTTTTTCTTTATTATTGTCTGATTGAACTAATTCAGAAGCTTTGTCTTAAATTCTGTGAACATTTCTTCTGTTTGTTCTAGTCTACTGTTAAACTTTCCACTGCATTCTGTACTATCTCTTTGGAGAATTTTGTATTCACTTCCTAAATAGTTTTTTAGTTTCTTTATGTTGGTTTTCCATTTTCTCCTGAAGTTCACTGACCAATTCTATCATCAACCTTTTGAATTCTATGTCTGAAATTTCAAAAATTTCATTTTGGTTTAGGTTTGCTGTTGAAGAGTTGGCATTATCTTTTGGAGATGTTGGATAACTCTGTTTTTTTTACATTGACAGAATTATTTTTCTAGTTCCTTCTCATTTGGATTGATGATTTCTTCTTATTTTAGTTTGTCAGGGGGCTTACAAAGTCACTGTATGGTTCCTTTAGTTATATATAGCCTTGGTGTGGTGAGTTCCTCAATTGTCAGCTGTGTGCTGTATAACCTGTCCTTGCTCATGGCATTCTGAGTGACTGGAGTGGCTGGGAAAGTGTTGCTAGCTGGTGCTTGGGATCTGGTCTTCCCTAAAGCTGAGGTATTGTGTCCAACATGGTTGGTTGTACTGTTGACCTTTGGTCAGCGGGTGGCACTTTTGGGAGAAAGTCAACTACAATGCTGGCTGTAGGGTTTCTCCTTGGCAAGCGTTGCTCCAGGGAAGTACCCAGGCAGCCTAGGCCTAAGATGGGGCTCTGGGAACTTCGCAAGTTTTCTGTCTGTTTGAGCTTCTGGGGGGAGTGCAGAAGGACAGAGTTGAATGAAACATCCTGCAAGCATGCACTCTTAGCTGTCTCAGTGGGGGTTAGGAGGGAGTTTCCAGGCCACTAGGGCAACACTGTTGGGCAGAGCAGGCACAGAAGAGGTCACAAGGGGAGTGAAAGTTTGCTATGGCAGTGCTTCCCACCTAGTTCCTGCTTTTGTCTCAGCATTCTGTGATCTGATTTTCAGGTTACAGTCAGCCTCAGGGCCTCAGGTGTTCTCAGGCAACCCACCCAGCCAGGAACTGTCTACAGTTTGCCCTTGGGCCTGTTCCCTCCCAATCCAGCTGGAAAGCAGCCATTTCACACCTCAAGGGTTGAGTTCCTGAGAAATGGCAGGTGGTGATGCTCAAGGATTTTTTCCTACACCACTCCACAGCAGAGCATGGCTGTGGAGAATGCAATTTTCCATGAGAGGCTGGGGTCCCACAAGTCTCAGGGAGCACTTTAAGTTTGTGGCAGGCACAGAACTCCTGAATTCCCATCACTCACCTTCCCCACTGTGTCTGGAGGCTGTGGTAGATTGTGGAGGTGAAGGCACGAATCCAGCCAGTTCCAGCCCAGGTTGGTGGATTTTTCTTTTCTTCTTTGCTCTCAGTGGTTATCTCATTCTTTTGGAGACTCTGGGTTGTGCTGCTGGATTCATTCCTCTCTGGGTGCTGAGAAAACTCTATTTTGGTTCACTCCATAAGAGGAACTCACTCTACCTCATGTTGGCCATCTTAATCCTCTCTCTTGGATATACTCTTTTAGCATTCAACTGTTCAAAAAAATGTCTGTACATTAATTGTGAGGAATAAAAATTGAAAACATGAATAAATGCAATAACAAATCCCTTATATATTAGTAAACAATTAAAATGTCATGACACCAGGAGTTTACAGATACTCCACTTTGCTATTAAATGTTAGGAACATGCCAGTGGCTGATATATCTTAAAGCAATATTTACATTCAAAAATGTTAATTGCCAAAGACACAGAGCATCAATTCTAAATACCAATGGTCTAAAGTGAGTTCAAGATCTCATCAGTGCTAGCAATCAAAGAAAAGTACATTGAAGCCGTCTTATGATATCATATAAACTTAGCAACCACAGTGCTGTTGAGGTGCTTGAACAGATGTGTTTTTAGTCATCAGTGGCACCTAAATTGGAGGAACTGTTTTGGGGGGAGAGGTGAGCTATCTGTGTATATTGCATGTATTCTATGACCCCTCTTTGCTGAGCATGCACACTAAGACAAAATTTCTACAGGAGGAAAAAGTATTATATGCAAAGGACAGGGTCGTGATCCAACAGCATGTAGCTGGAAGCAAAGCAAGGTCCCACATCACAGGAGGATCGGTTGTGATCATGCCCTCATGGAGTGTAGTGCATCCATTGACCCACAGGTGAAGAGCCATGGGAGAGACCGATTATTGCCCAAAGGAGCCCCCAGCGGTCCGTGATAATCAGGGTTCAGTAAAATCACACCTGGAGTGAATCTGAGTAGTGGGCTTGTGTTTCATAATTTAATTTCTCCTCATATCCATGATTTAGCAAACATGTGATTTCTTTAATAGTTAACATTATGACAAAATAAATCAGGTGAGGCAATGAGATTGCCTGTAGTGAGGGGTGCAGCCCTTTACACGTCACAGTAGGTGTTTCTAATCATTAAGGCTTGCTCCCATGGCCTCCTCCTGATATTATTTTCATGTGAAACTGATGAGAATTACATGCTGCATTGTAAGTTGACTAGCTAAAATCATAACCTTTCAAGGGTGCGAGCTGAATGAAGAGTCTTGAGGAAGAGATTCTCACCAGTCACCTGAGGCGACTTCCCTGATACAAATCTGGGAAGAAAGCACTCCTGGGGCTTCAGGGTTGGTTTCCAGTTACCAGGGTGGCGGGGACAGGTTCATGGCATTTATGGGTTCGTCTAAGTGTGCATGGCAGTAACGAGATATGTGTTTACCCACAGGACACATGCTGATACTATATCCATGATGCCAATATCAGATAATCTCAGTGGAAATGTAACTTCCCCATTAGGCTGTGGAAAGTGTCAGGAAACGGGGATGCCCATGCAGAGTGCCATGGCTCAGGACTTGGAGAAGGTGGGTTTATATATGATCTTACTGAGGTTCACAACGTGCCAGATGTTTCCAGGGATGATCAGGAAGTCATTAGAAATGTTCTCATTGTCAGTGCAGCTCTGCTGGGCTCCCATGTATTGCTTCTGTCCACTACGTGGTCCCCATTCTGTTCTGCACCTTCCTCCTGTGGGTTTTCTCTCATACTAATCATACTTACTGGAGAATGACTATTAGTCAAAATTTAAACCTACTTTCAAAAAAGCACAGACAAATTAGAATCAATAAACCACAGGGAGAGGAACAAAAGTGGCTTTCATTTGTACACACCAGTTTCAAAACTAAGGGCTAGCTGACTGAGAAGTATTTTTTCCCACATTACCTGAGAATTGACTAGAAGATGGACAGGAGATTTACAAGAAGCTGAAGCTCTTGAAGTTTGCTTTTTTTAATGGATTAATTATAATTTGCGTGGAAAAATTAGCCTAAATTTACTTTTTACCATTTTCACCTTGTACACAGAGCGCCAAGTGATGTTCTGTTAAAAAGTCACTCGGTTAAGTTTGACTGTTGAACTTAAAGAAGAAGAGAGCAGAATGGTGGTTTCCAGTGGGTGGGCTTGGGTGGTCAGGGTAGGGAGACGTTCCAAAGGTACAAATTCCAGTTGGACAGGATGATGATTTTAAAATCTACCGCATGGCATGGTGACCATACTTAATAATAATGGCCAAGAAAAGAGTCAAGAAGAAGATTTTTTAAAAAAGAAGAGAAAAATACTGATAAGCATATGAGATGATGATATGTGAATTAGCCTGATATAATCATTCCACAGCACAAGCATCTATGGAAACATCACATTTTGCGACATAAATATATGCAATTATTATTTTTCAATTAAAATTTAAATAGCAAAAGTCACCTGCATACACGCAGGCACCTGTCCACCGTGATCAGCCTGTCCTTCCCATGTTCAGCATAGCACAGACCCTGTCCTTGGAGATAAGCAGAGAGCCCAGGGACATTCTATTGAGAGCAGAATTTGTCTTTGCAGCTGTCTCCCAAATAGGAGCCCAAAATACCCCACCCTGGGAGTGAGGCTCCTTGCTCATTTAAACACACAGAAGATACCTTGTCCAGCCACACAAAGAGCAGTGTTCCCACAGGGCACCTGCCCAGCCCGATTCTCACCACCCAAGGGCAAAGATGGGGTGTTCTGTTCATCTGAGGGCCGGGGATCCTGTGTGCTCAACAAAGCTTCTCTCCCACAGGACTCTGCCTGTGGATCCCAAATCCTTCTCTGCAAGTAGGAACCTTTGCTCCATTTGGAAACCGGCATTTGCACACGAGTCCTCGGCTGCCTCCTGCAAAGAGCTGGCAGATCACAGAGCCAGAAGCTTCCTTACCAGCCTGATAAAGAAGGATGGTTTATCTCATCAGTGGTCCTCTGTGAAAATAGCTCCTATTTCAGGCATTTCTGTCTTGTATGAAGCGTGTGCTTACACTGAAGCATCAAAATTCAGACGTTATTCATGTTTGTTCTGAGTTTTCACAAGAGAGTGAACAGGTGGAAGGTTAGGACACTTAAGCATGGTCAGACAACCCGATTAGGACAAACGGGCACAGACACTGAATTCTGCAAAACAGTTGTGCAAAATCATCACTAAGACTGCTTTCCAAATAAAGGTAAATCTAGCATTATGTCCTAGCTGCTGCCAAGCACAGATGAATAAATATCACCACCTCACACTTGTGTAGCCCTTTCTTATAAGCATTGCCTAATTTGGTCCTTCTGGGGGCTTTCCCATAAGACGCATTTACATAGCATACATATGTATAAACCCAGAATCATTATTTTTGCCATAATCATGATTCAGTTTTTAGGATCACTGACAGGGTACTCCCGTTTGCACTCTGACTCTTCCTGCCACCTCCTTTCTCCGTGGTCCCAGCCCACGCAGTCTGCTGCTCCCGCCCCCTGTTGCTGTCCCAGCTGGCAGGGCGCATCCTACCCCTCTCTCTGCCTCCTGGTTGCCAGGTAGGCTCGATGTTGGCATCTCTCCTTCTTCCCTCTGCCCCTGGGGAGGGAACTCATGGCTTCCTGCCAGGCGGGGGAGAGGAAGATTGCGATTCTAAGGGAAAGGTCAGAGGTTTAAGGCCCAAAAGGTGATCTGGCTCACCCTCCAGGGGTTTATGACAAGATGACCTTCTACCCGAGACCTTCTGCCTCCAGCGCCTGCGCCATGGCATGTGGGCCCATGCTGTCCTGCCTTGTCCTGGCCTCTCCTTCACTTCTGGGGAACACAGCCAACAGTCCCTTGAGAGACCCCTCTTCCTGATACAGCTCGGGTCTGCCTGGGTGGAGACATTAGCCACACCACCCCGCGAAGCACCATCCTCCTTTTGAGGGTGAAGTAGCTGAATTTCAGAGAGGCACCCTCCCCTGCCAAGGTGCCCAGAACAGCAGTCGTGCTGAGGTCTGAGTCCAGCCCCACCTAAGGAAACACTTACCTTTCTTCTGCATTAAAACCCAACACAGATGCGTCTGGCGTGGAATTCTATCTTGCACTAACATAGTAGAGTATTTACGAATCGATGGATAAAACCACGCCATCTAGGCAACACTTCATGAGACTGTAGTGTTATGGAGAGAAAGCATGGGTTACTTTCTGTAAATATTGTGACCCCAACATTCTAGATTGATGCTTCTCCAGGTGCTAGGCCATCCTAGTCGATGTGTTCTTGAACTTTCATTTTTGTTCAGGTAAAACCCCCATACAATTTAATAAGCAAGCCCATACTTGAAATATCCTGGCATATTTCACGGGTTGCCCTTGCCATCATACCCCAAGGGGACATCACTTGGCTTTGGAGAGGATCTGTGATATTTTTCATCAGAAGGCAAGGAGAGATGGAAGGAAATAAGCATCACACAGCTCACTGCTCCTCAGCTCTGGGAAATGAAGTGAAACAGCCTCCGAATCTCTGAGTCACTTCTGCTAGCAAGCAAAGGAATGGGAACATTGACGGGGGAACACCCTCAGCTTCTGCAGCCTTTGAGTCTCTTGCTGATATCCACAACCAGGAAATGATCAATCAGCTTGACTCAATTCCTTGCACTGCCTCTGCCCTCTAGGCACCTCATTTGCTCTTATATGTCCATCTGATTCCTGTCCTTGATCCATGTCTTGCAAGCAGTGTTAATGAGAGTTAATTAGCCAGAAGGAATAGTTCCATACTGTGACAGTTCATTTTAAGTGTCAAATCGACTGGATTAGGGACACCTGCAGAGATGGCAAAACAGTATTTGCCAGTGTGTTTGTAAGGCGTTTCTGGGGGAGACTGGTATGTGAGTCAGTGGGCTGAGTGGAGAGCTCCCTCATTGTGGGTGGAGATGGCAAAGCAGTATTGGCGAGTGTGGAATCAAATGGTTTGGGGTATTGATTACTTTGCTGGTCGATCTGCTGTCAGGATTTGTAATAATTTTGCCTTCGCGACTAGCCCAGACAACTTGGCGAGACCTCGTCTTTACAATAAATCAAAAATTAGCTGGGCACGGTAGCACACACCTGTGGTTCTGGCTACTTGGAAGGCTGAGGCGGAAGGATTGCTGCATGCCAGTAGGTCGAGGCTGCGGTGGCCGGGAGCGTGCCACTGCACTCCAGCCTGGGTGACGGAGTGAGACTCCAACTCAAAAATAAATAAATAAATAAACAAAAATAAAAATAAATAATTTTGCCAAGTCTTGATCTATTTAAAAATCTAAATGAGAAGACTGTTTATGTTTGGTTAAGTAAATCGCAAGTTGATCAGCTTCCATCTTGGGGTTTTCTGTCTGCTATACCATTCGCTCACGTTTGTTATATCTGTTGGGTCATTCACAAGAGACTGCTGTGCAAACTGGCAGTGGATTTGCCTGTTATGGGGAAGTTGGCATTGTGTGGTGTTAGCCCTGGAAACCACCCCAAGATCACTTTGCACAGCTCCTTAATTTTATAGAGGAAATAGCTGAGCCCTGGGAGTAAGCGTTGAGTTGCTTGAGTCAAACAACCAGTTGGAGTTCAAGAAGAGAGAAAAACTCAGCTCACAGTCAACACTTGGTGGAACTACCTGGTCCCACCATGGAACTAACTGCCCCATCATCTCTGCCTCAAAACCAGATGCTCCTACACGGTGAATGCTCTTTGGACTGCTCCTTCCTTCTTCCTAATTAAACTCTCTTCTATCCATTAATAACCCCCGCAGATTCATCAGAACCACACCACCTCTTGGCTTTACAACCTCCATCGTTTGTGAATATCACACACACACTACTAGAATTGATCTAGAAGCCACCAGAGCAGGGGCTCTGAATGTTCTGGCACCTACAGGTCAGGCATCTCTCACTTAGGGTGTGATTTCTGGGCGAATTGGCCTTCCGTGTGTGGAAAGGGAAACATAACCATGAGCATACACCACCACCTGCTGGGTAACTTGGGAAATAACAACACTGCTTTTGTTTTTGTTTCTATTTTTCTGATCTAGCTTCATTTCTCTGCTAAAAGAACCTGTATGTCTATTTGACGGCCTTGCACATGGAAACCTTTTTCTTTTAGCTGTTGTCATTTTTTTTTGCTTGGTAATAAACAACACCGCTTTCTCACTCAACTGCAAAAGGAAGAGCCAGTCTCCTGCAGGCGCGCTGAGCTCTAGAAGAAGCCAAAAGGTTTGCTCAACCCCTGTGTTGGCAGGACCTGCACAGACTCTGTTTCAAGAGCCTTAGGCTTCAGCACACCCAGTACGCACACTACTCCTTTGCTCCCTAACCGACTTACCCAAGTCCCTGCTTGGGGGGCATTCCAGGAGCGATGACAAGAAGGGCGAGGGAAGGACAGAGGCTGGAAGGCATTTGTCGCCCAGCACCTGCAGGCAGACATTGGGTTCAGAAAATGGGGGTGTCTGGCCCAAACAGAGCCTAAAGCATCCATGGTACAGGGAGCTCTCCTGATAGCGTGTGCCTGCCTTGGTCACTGAGTGTTTCTCTCCATAAGATGCCTTTGTGTGGCCTTGGCCTCAGGAGTGCATCATCTTCCCTGGGAACGTGGATGGATGTCCGCAATGCGAAGCAGAGGAAGAAAACGCACCGCAGACTATGTGCCTCTGAAGACTGACAGTGCAGGCTGGAGTTCTCTAGTAAGTCAAGGTCTTAGCTCATAATGTAATCTAGCCCAGAATGCAATCTGCAATCAGAGCACTAGCCCTGGAGGAAGGACAGAAGCACGAGACCTGGGAGGACATGGGGAGCACTGGACTGGGGGGAAGGAGAGGAGCACTAGACCTGGGAGGAGGCGGGGAGCACTTGATGTGGGGGGTGAAGGAGAGTGTTAGATCTGAGGGGAGGAGAGACAGCGCTAGACCAAGGGAGAGGAGAGGAGAGAGCACGGGATCTGGAGTGGGAAGGAGAGTGTGAGGCTTGTGGGGGGGAAAGACACAGGGGTGGTCTCGGGTTTGCATTTAGACCCTGCATGTTTCCGTCACTGCCTGTATTCATCTCTTGTGACTGCCGTCACAGACCACCACAAACAGGGTGGCTGAACGCAGGAGAACTTCCTTTTCTCCCAGTGGTGGGGTCCCGAATCCCCAGATCAACGTGTCGGCCGCATCACACTTCCTCCGAAGGCACTAGGGGACATTCCTTACTTGTCCTTTCCAGCTTCTGGTGGCTCCAGGCCAACCTTGACTTGTGGGTAAACTCTGGTCTTTGGTTTGTCTTCTCATCACCTCTTCCTCTGCCTGGCTTTTAAAAGGATACATGGGATAGATTTAGAGATCACACGGATACAAGGATTGAGTCAGGAATACAAACTTCTCAATAACTGAAATTCTCTGACCATCACTATAAGAAAAGTGTGTATGTCATACGAATATTTAGAAAACACACACACGCAGATAGACACACACACACCACCCACCACACTCAGGCACACACACATGTGTAATATTTGACGTCTACCTCTCCTGCTAGACTCAAAGCCCGCTCTGGTAGAAGCCACATCTAGTCCAGCCCAGAACGAACCAGTGAGTGGATGAATGGTTGGATGGGCCAATGAGCTGATGAGAGAGCGACAGGACTCAGGCTTAAAGGGGGTCCACCTGGTGAAGAGTGCCTTGCAGAGGGGCTGATAACCGAGTGCCCTGCTAAGGTGTGGGCAGATGCTAATCTGCTATGAATTCAAAGGGAACCACAATCCCAAATCATCTAAGCCTGAAGCTGTTAGGTCAGAACTTTCTCCATTTAACTTACAGTAAATATGGACTTTGCCTCTTGCAGACAATTTTGATGTATTTGAAAGGAACTGAATTATCAGCAGCTCAGCCAGCTCAGTCCTCCCACCGTGAAACATGCCTCTGGCAAGCAAGCTGAGCCTCCTCCCAGGAGCTGGCCTTGGGTGGAGCCTTGGCCCATCAGACTCAGAGAGCGTTAGAAACTGCCACTTTTGTGAAAAATCACTGAGTATGATTGACTCCAAATCCATCCAATTTGCTGCAAAGTCCATATATTTGTCCTTCTTTATGGCTGCATAATATTCCATTGTGTATATGTACCACATTGTTTTTATCCAGTCCAGCTTCGATGGGCAACACGGTTGGTTCCATGCTTTTGCTACTGTGAATAGAGCTGCAAAAAACAAATTGTACTCTACATCTTTATAATAAATAAATTAATTAAAAATAAATAAATAAAATTTAAAATTAAATTTAAAAAAAGAAACCGACGCTTTGCTTCATGTCACAGATGTGTTCAGAAGCATGGAAGGACTTTCTATCACTTTATCAGGAAATAAACCTCTAAGAAGAATTACACAAGGAAAAATAACTCTTGGTTGATTAGTGATGGACTATTTAAGGATAGATTTTTTTTTTTAGTCAGTGTGTAACCCATGTACATAAAAACTCAGTGAAATAACAAGTTAGCACTAAACAGTTCACTTAAAATAAAATGAGGTGAATTAGCCCCTGGAGAATCTTTGAAGAAAAGAAAAGTACAGAATGAAAGGAACTAGGGTCAAGAAACTTGTATTTTCTTTTTTTTGGTTTTGGGTTTTTTTTTTTACCATTAAAGAAATGCAATGTGCTTCATATGAATCAGCCATTCTTGCCGGCAATTTCATATGCATTATCCAGCCTAGGGTTACATATACATACACCAGGGTGAGTATACCAGGAGTTGAACCTTTGTGGGCTTTGTGTCTGTCAGGGATCAGAACATGGTATCCCAAAATGTAGCTCTAGGCAGACTGGGTGTCTTAATCTGAAGGAGACCAGGAAGTCCAGAGCAGCAAGACGTTCTCTCTGACCGTCTCCTTCCCTCCTTTCCTGACAACGGGCAGTGGAAACTAGAATTCCTCTCCTTCAAAGCAAGCCACAATTTGAGGCACAGGGAATATTACAGAGGTTTCTTTCTGGCTCTTTCCTTCTCCCTGAAGGTCCTGGGGTGGCAGTGCCCTGCCCCACACCCGAGCATGGCATCATGTAGTGAGACACAGATGGAATTGGACCAGATAGTCCTGGCTGAGTCCCAGAGTTTATTACTATGGGATCATCACATTTCTTGACACCTATCTACTTAGCATAAAAATACATGGTGCCCTTGGGTCTGTAGTCTTCATTTCTGAAGCTCTTATGTCACGTACAGTTTTGGTTAAGTGAATGTATTATACTTTCCTCTTGTCAACCCGTCTGGTTGCAGTAGTGTCAGCCACCAGCCTGTGATGGGTGAGGAAAGGGGATTCTTTTTTCTCCCTACCCTCCCAGCTCTGACAGAGATAGGCAGAAACCCTCTCTCTTGGGGTGGACTGGCCTTCACCTACCTTTTGTTCCCCTTCTCCTTATCTACCTGTTTCTAAAGGGGCGAGAGTTTCATCCAGGGCCGCACTGTTCCTTCCATGGGCTGGTGGGACTTTTGCTCTTTGGTTGATTTCAATGGGTGGTTGGTTTTTCGTGATCTAGAAGGAGAGTCCAGACTGTCATCACTGGAAAGACTCAGAATGACTAAGATACCAGTATGTGTCTTCTCGGGGAGAGAAAAGATGGGGTCCCACAGTTGGGCTCTCAGGCAAATTGCCTCCAGAAATTACTTGAGAGGTGGACAGGAACTGGCCCCAGTCCCCAGAGCGAGAGACTGGTGGGAAAGACTGAGCTATGTGGGGTCCCCTAAAGGCTGACAGGGCAGTACAGTCCTTAGGGCAGGACCAGGGCGTGTGTGATCTACCCGAGCCTTGTTTTCCTATGCAACAATTCATTCAAGGCAGAGAGCTTCACACTGACTTCAGGGTAGACACTGACAGGGAAGTACAAATGCCACCTTTGGGCCAGGAGCAGGGCATAGGTCTTTTCCACTTCCTTTCAAGCCCCAGAAGCTCTCAGAGGTGTGGTTTGCATGAGCAGCAGCACCACCACCAGGGAGACCCACATCCTTGAAGGGCTTCTAGAAAGAAAGCCCAGGACCCAGGCCAGTAGGACCAATTAAGGAAACCACCAGCCAGTGCTCCCACACACAGAGGAGAGGGAGCTGGTCACCCTGTGGAATAGAACAACAGCTCATGGATGAAAACCTGGCCGAGACAGCAGCCTATCCAGGGGGAAGGAGCCCAGAGCAACATCTAGCATGAGCCCTGTCCTATTCCACAACGAGGAAAAGATCTCACTGTTCATCTTACAGTGTCAACAGCCAATAGCCTTCTTTTGGATGAAGGAATATTGTTACTAGAGTGTCAGAGTTAACATGTTAAACCCAAGGCAAGATAATCAATCAATAGAGCATTTGCAATATTGGGAAACAGAGAGGTCTTTGTTGTGTTTCAGCTTTAACAAAGTTGATAGATTTTACATATTCTATTTTTTTCCAGATGCTCCTTAGGATCTAACTGTTAAATGTTTTAACAGGGTGTTCTTTATATAGCTTTTAATTTGTTTTTAATTTGGAGAAAGAACATTCTGTATTTGTCAATGCAGTGACAAAAATTGTCAAATTTTTAAAAGCCCTATCAAAAATTGCATAATTTAACTTTTTAAAAACAACTAAATACATCTGACAGCTTTTATTTCTGTTAAATTTCACTTTTTAATGAATTTTGGTAGTGGAAAAATGCACTCAATAGATCTGAGAGCCCAGTGAACATTTTTTTGCGTGTTCTATATTTTCCACTAATGACTTTTTATCTATTTTGGTCATTAGTGTTGGAATAATGAAAAAAGTCGGGAAAAGTAATGTATCCTTACATCCTATGTCTGCCTTAGGTAGTGTCTGTACAAATAGCCAGGTGGGGAAAAAATGGACTACATAATATTCCCTGTGCCTCAAATTCCTGCAAAATATCAGTCTAGCTCTTAGCCCAGCAGTAGAAAGCAGAGCAAAGTTAAGAATGTGGTCAGACGTTGGCAAAACTTCAATGAAGGGAACGTTTAGATGGAAAATATTGTCATTTTAAGATCAACCCCACTTAATGGCAAAGGAGTTACTCCTCTCATCATGAGTGCTGGACAAAGACCCAAGTGTCCAAGGCTCTCCTCCTCATCACAGCTGACACTTGCGAAGGTTTTTGCACTTTCTGGACAAAAAAAAATCTAGCAAACGTCAAGAACTTTCAGAGAAAATCTGGTTCTTTAGGGGAAATAGATTTATGATCTGATTATACATCTTAAACTGACTCAGTTGTTCACAGTTGGATCTTTAGTGAAATAATAAAAATTGTGAAATACCTTCTGTGACAGGGATCACTCTGGTGTTCATGTATTTATTTTATCAACACTAAGGATGTTTTGTCACAACTCATTTGGGAGCAAGAGCCCAAAGATGGCTTGTTCCTCAGTAGGTCACTAAAGAGTGAGGAAAGCATCTCCAGCATTAAAGAAGCTCCCCCTCTACTGAATAGATGCCATCACTACCAGGAATGCAGGTAATGAGACAGGGGTGGGCTTTGGAGCTGTGCATGACACTGTGCATAACTTGTAATATGGATGCTGTACTTAAAAACTTTAAAGGCAGGAAAAAATAATAGATTGCACTTTTATCTCTCTCACTTTATCCCTTAGGAGAAAAGCCTAAGAATTTGTTGATGGAAGAATAAAATATGTTGTACAGGAGTTTATATCATCTCTTTCTGTTTGTAGAGAGGAAACGGAAGGAGAGTCTTTTTAAATAAATTGGCATCTGACATCCAGTTCTGTCAACACGGGTTATCTAGAGAGAAGGAAGGTGTGGAATTGAGGAAAAAAATCATGAAAAGCTAAAAACCAATAAAACAAAAAGACACATTGTGTGACATTAAGTGAGAATTAGAATACAAATTTTCCCTATGCAATTGGTGCAAATGTATAAAATTAAACATTGAAAAATGTTAAATGGCAATCTTACCAATGTAAACATTCGTTTGTTTATAAAACGTGATTGTGGGGAAGTTGTACTTCATCTTTCAATTGTTATTTTTAAGTAGATTTTTACTTTTGTAATATGTAGATATTTTCTTTAAGTGTAGATTTTCCAAAAAAGAAAAAAATCATGTCATAATATTGTAGATCTATTTCTATAAATATAGCCAAATTAAATCTGCTTTTTAAGGATGACTTGCTGGGTTTTCATTGTTGTTTTTGATGTGTGGAGGGATTTAATCTTCACATGAGCTTTTGGGGTCCATCAGAACTGGTGGGGAAATCTATATATTCCGATGTATTGAAAGACCTTGTGTACTAGGTGCCAAGTGGATGAGAGCTGTAGACCCTTCCTCTCTCCAGAACCTCAATGCCCACAGAACCCAGGAATCATCTCCTAGTCCTTGCAGTAGGATCCTTTCTTCCCTTTGATATTAACCAGCTGAAGTTTGGAGAGTGATGCCCACCTGGCCATGGTAGCTGATCCTTACACACAGAGCAGAAGACAGTTGTCTGGGGTTTCTTTCAGATGCAAAGTTAGCTCTCTATGATTCAGTAGCCTCATCCAGGATTTCAAAGGATTCATTTGATAGCTTCCCTTTAACAGACTTGCTCCACTTCAAGAAATGTCTTCAAGGTAAACAACACCCGAGAAACAGAAATGGTGAGGTTCAACAAAGAGACCTTGACTCTTTAGGACACAGCATACTCTTGGCTGGTGCTCTGAGGCCTCCCACACCTGTCTGGTGAGCGACCACTAGCATCAGTCTAAGAAGTCACTGAATCCTGGCACAGTTGAAGGCGGTAGGTATTCATGTCTGCCCTTCTGATTAAGATGTTATTTCCTAGAACAAGAATTAGTGCTTAATAGGAGCTCTGGAGAGAATTTACCAGTGGCCGTTACCAAGAGAAGGATCAAGTTGTGATAGGCGTGGTCGGATCTGACCTTGGGTGGTAAGGAACAACATTTTTCTTAAGATTAGTTTTTGTGCCAAACTTTCAATATTAGCTAGAACTTAGAGATACAATATGTCTTTACTGTTATAATGAAATAACTATGTCTTCCATCTTATTGTTCAGGGGAATATTTTCTGGGTTGATGTTCCCTACCTTAACCTAGGCAACTCATGTCTTAAAATGTCCTCCCTCACTAATCCGTTTTTCCTTCCTGCCCTCCCTCCTTCCTTATTTCCTTCCTTCCTTCCTTCCTTTTTCTTTCCATAAGGCCCAAGCATGTCCCCACGTTCCATGAATCCTCCTTCCTCCAGTCTTTGTAGACAGTCCTTTGCTCACCTACAGACCCATATGGGCTTGGTAGTAAGGAGCACCTAATCTGGAATGCCAAGGGATGAATAATTCCTTCCTAAAATCTCAAGATGACGGCTGCAAGCAAAGAGCTCACCCTTGGCTCATATTAGAGAAGAGTCACAAGACAATATAAACAAAGAAATGACTATAATGCCTGCACATCACAGGTACTGACTTCTAGATGCCCTCGTCGGAACCAAGCTCACATTCATGAGGCTGATAACGGAGGGAATACAGAGATGTTGTCTGGGAAGAGGCAAGCATCCCACAGACCAGAGAGAGGCAGAGGACAGACACAGGTGCATATTTTCCAGAGTGGCTGATCCTCCAGGGCATGGTTTTCTACTGGGCCCTCGCCCCAGTCAGGCAAACAGTGAGAAGCCTCATCCTTCCGCCGTACACATGCCTGCATCTTCTCTTCTGTAGTCAAAAGACTGGCTCCTCCCCTTCAGCTCCCCAGTGTCTTCACCAGTGCCCATCTTAGGGCCCTCATCTCCTCTTGTCTCGCTCAGTCCTGCTGGTGCAAGGGGGCTTCTCCTCCAAGACTGGCTGGATACCAGCAGAACCTGACTCACACTGCCTGGAGAGGTGGTCCCTCATGCTCTGGGCTGAGGCCTACAGGTTGGGTGACTTGACAAGGTTCTGGCCTTCAACCAATCTGCCTCCCAGAATTGCCATGGTATTACATTGTTATCCACAGGGTATGGACAGAGGCGTTGTGCCCGGCATTTTGCAGTGAATAAATGACAGATCTTGTACTGGAAAAGAAAAAAGGAAGACTGGCTGGAGGGAAGGAGGGAAGATAGAAAGGGAGAGAGGGAAAAAGACAGGAAGGCAGAGGTGGGGGAAGGAAGGGAAAGAGGAAACGTGGGAGAAAGGAACAGGGGAGGGAAGGAGGAAAGGAAGAAAGGGAGCATGGGAGAAAAGGAAAAACAGAAGAGAAAGGGGATGGAGGAGGCAGAGAGACAGGCTGCTCTGTGAGGAAGCACGGGCCAGGCCAGACTTCACAGTGTTGATGGTATTTGAGCTTCAGGAAGAGATCTTAGGCCTCGTGGACTTGCAGTTTGCTTCTCTTCCCTCTGAACTTTGATATCCCCCCAAATCTGCCTCAAAATTAAGAAGAGTAGAGGGGTTGTGAGGTTTAGACCAATGGGCAGAGAGGTCCAATTCAACCATATCAGTTCCTTTCTTCTTCATTTATAAGATTGTTGTTTCTCGTATGATTTGTTTGGCTTTTAATGGCGGGGAGATGAGCTCAGTTATTCAAATGAAATTCTAGCCCCTCTCTGCCCTTGAGGGATCTGAGATCTAGGATTCCTGTGCTTTGTCCAAAGGGAAAGGCTTAGAAAGTCTGGCTTTCCCTTGGTGGGTCCCAAATGCAGCAGTACTTACTCAGCTGAGACAGCTGTGCAACACCACCTTGTGGTTTCCTTTGCCTCTTCTCAGAGAGGAGCTCTGGGACAAAATCCCTCCGTCGTAAGCGGCGACTTCCTGACATGCTCCTGTGACACCAACGTGCAGCCCAGGGCCTGGCCCGGAGGATGTTCTCTAAATCCTGAAGTCACGACAATGCTTTAGAACTGAAGTCTCAGAAAATAGATAGAATATTTATGGAAAATCCCCATTCTTGATTTCCAAAAGCATCTGAGGACATGAGGTCAATTTAGTGGCTAAATAGAGTTTGAAAAGTTGCCTTGATTGGTCATTCTGCTGCAAGAGAGTGTTATCTGGTGAACAATCTCACTTCTGAGGGTGCAGAACATTAAGCATAAGTTACACACCACGGCCACTGCCGCTCTCAGTGGATGGAGTTGCCCTTACAGCAATGGGAATCCACCCACCCACGCTGGAGAGAGGAGCCCTGTGCTCAGTCACCTTCCTTCTCCACTCAGAAAACCCAAGGGGCCATCCCTCCTTCCTGTACTTTGAGATCTTCAGCAAACCGCAGCCTTGCACTCTCCTGTCTCGTTCCTGTACCTCCCTTAATCCCCTCATGAGGTATACCCTACTGAGAAGGAACAGGGACAGCCCACCTCTCTGGTGTTGCCACATATCTGACCAGCTTCTGAATGAAGAGATCACAGACCACGCTCTGCAACACACCAGGCGCTGCTCCCTTCCAGTGATCAGCCTATGCACCACATACATATAGGCTGTGGGTGCTTTCTAGGAACATACCCTTGAAGGACTCAGTACGGGAGGCCCTGCTATCCCTGATGTGCCTCCTGGTAGAGCCAGCCCACCATTCCTCTGACTAGCCTCTGTGAGTCTTTGCTGTAATTGAGCGGAAAGCCCTTTTGTAAAGACATCCTGTGATACCAGCACCACTCACCTGCCCAGTCTGTGCTACCGCTGGTCACATGAGAACTCTCCATCCTGTGCATCCCCCTGGATGGCCCTGGGACTTGCACCCTCCAGGATGGAGGACCCCAAACACTGGTGTCTTGATGAAGACATTCTGGGCTAGAAGGTCCCCAAGGGATCATCTCTCCCAAGTCTCCTTTCGATGAATGAGAAACTAAGGCACAGATGATGTTCTGCTTTCCAGTTTCTACAAACTACGTGCCCACAAACAACAGCATCTATGGGAACCTAACCTGCTTCAACGTCAGAGTGGGGGACAGGCCATCCAGAGAGTGGTTGCCCAAAAGGGTGGGGGCTTCATGTTAGCACAGGTGCCTTTGCTGGGGCAGAGCTCAGCCTCTGGCCTGCAACTCAGTCAGGTCCAGAATCTGAGGCTGAGTTGGAGTGGGACTGTCTCAAGACAGCTGCTTGCATTGGGAACACCAAACTGAGGAACACATGTGAGGTCTCTCTGAGCCAAACAAAAAGGGCTAGCCGTTCGCTGAGTTGCCACACCATCTATGCCTAGACAATGGCATGCATGCAATATCTCATTTAATCATTATGGTAAACCCAAGAGATTGGCATTTTTTATCTCCATCAGTGAGCCAAACTCCACTGTTGGTATAAAAATACACATTAGTTTTCTATTCTTTGTAACAAATGACTCCAACTCAAAAAAAAAGCAACATACATTTATGACCTCCATTTTGGTGGGTCAGGAGACTGGGCACAGTATAATAGGTTTTCCGCTTCAAGGTATCACCAGGTTGCATCGAGGACTTGGTTGGGTTGGGTTGGGTTTTTATCTGGAGGCTTGGCCAGAGAGGAATTCATTCCTGAGTTTATCAAGGTTGTGGCAAAATTCACTGCCTTGTGGCTAAAGAATGGAGAGCTTTGGGTTGACTGTTTGGATTTTTTATTTTTGTTTATTGATTTTTGGTTTTTTATTTTTGTCTGCGAGTCAAGGATGTCCGCCGCTCCCAGAGGCTGCTCATGGCTCTTGCCACCTGACCCCCTCATTAGGCAGATCACAAGATGTCAGTTTCTTCAAGCCCTGTAGAAATGTAATAGCAAATCTCCTCATAAGGCAGTCTTCTATAACAAAATAATGTCATCATGTCACCTTTGCCACACCACAGGTCCAACCCCCACTCACAGAAGGAGGTTAAGCAAAGAGGTGGGCACCAGAAGGATGGGGCCATGGGTCCACTTTAAAGTCTTTCCAGTACTCAAGATCTCATCAAGTCTGAGTCTGATGAGACAGAGCCCCAGACTCCCTAACATCATGTCTGAAATCTTCCCATGACACTATGGATGCATGGCTTTCACCGACTGAGAGGAGAGCCATAATGGTAGGTAGGGCTTCTCCACCACCAAGCAGCCTGGCCAAGTGCTGGGATCTGAGCATACCCCAGAGGGAACATCACTGCCAGCCTTTCATCTGGGCCCAGGAGGGCTCTGACTCACACAAAGGAAGTAAAAATGCCTGGATCTGTTGATATATTAGGATTATAGTCCAACCATGCTCTGATCTAATAAGTTCGCACATGTCATGCCAATTAAGCCAATTTCCCTGAAGCTGAATCTAGCCTTACCATCCTATTCCCTGCTTTGGAGATAGGTCAACCTCTCATTTCAGTCTTTAGAGAATGACTCCCTGAGACTAATGTGTTAGCACAAATTAATTAATCTAGATCATGCAGAAAGCTGTCGGGGACAGTCTGAGATGTTACACCATGGCATGTGACTTTAAAAGTAGATAGCATTTGAAATCTAGACTACTATAATGCAAAAACAAGGGTCTGTAATTCTGCAACCTGACTTTTGGATACCATATTAGCTATATAGAATGTTAGATATAGTATTGACCTTTCTAATCTTCCTCATCTGTACTAGAAGAAAAAAATAATACATTTTGCAGAGTGGTCATGAGTATTTGATGAGATAGCAAACAGAGCATTTGGCGGTAGGTAGGGTTTCACATCTCTCTCAGCATGGGCTGAAGATGGCCAGCATCAGCAGAACTGTTGCCATTAATCCCTAGACATCTGGACCCTGCACCAGGACGGTTGACGTGAAGCCTAGAAATCTGAATTGCCATCTCCCTAGATAATTCTTAACCCCAGGACTCATCACTGCTCCTTAGGGCTGGTGGTCTTGCCAACTGTTGCTCTAGAACAGTCAGCTGCCCACCAGCTGTAAGGACACCTGGGCAAGGGTAAAGCTCCAACTCAGGGGTCCAGAGAACCTGGGCCTTGAATTTGATTATTCCTCAATCTCTCTGAATGGTTGATTCATTCTTATCACTCTGGGGCTTACAGTTCTCCATCTGTATGACCAAGGGAGTGGACTCCATACTTTTTAAAGACCTCCCAACTCCTAAGGGTGATGTGTGATTCTAACTACATTCAATATGTAGCAATGGCCTCATGCTTTTCAATGCAATGATCACAAACAACATACAAAGTTCTCACCTTCCTCCCAGTGATTCAAAAATTTGTTGAGGGCAACCCAGTCTTGTGCCCACCCTACCTGTCTCCTCAGCATCAAAGTCTCTACAAAGACAAGGCAGATTCTATTTAAAAAGAAGCACTGACACAGTCTCCCTATGAGGGGACTGCTGTCACCTTGGGGCATTTGGGAAGTGTGTAGAGATTGAGTTGTCACAATAATGAGGAAAATCCCAGTGGTTTATTGGGCAGAGTCCTGGAGTGTGTGACCGCCTGACCAGCACAGAATAGCCCACCTTCTGCATGAACTGTAAGCATGCCATTGGATATGTAAAAATGCCCCCAAAAAGAAAGAAATTATAATCATGACTGGTTTATTTGAGTGTTTTTAATGTATACTGATATACAAAAGTTTTTTGCCCAATTTTAATTACATTGCACTTCCAAGGAATGCCAGCACCACATAATTCACAATGGTGTGTCTTGGGACTGTAAAATTTAAATAATGAGATTCAGAGAATATGATTCTGTAAAAACTGTATTAAAATGCAAAACTTGAGACTGTCCACCTAGAAAACACAAACTCCAAAAACAATGAAGTCAGCTTCCAAAGTAAGAAGTTAAGGTTTCACTTATATAAACAGAGACAGAGAAGTTAGACTGGGTTACAACACTTTCCATACAAGACTAGTGTACATGTTACACTGATTTTATTTTATTTTATTGGTCACAGCTTGCTGCATTTCAAGAAGCATTGCTTTAAAATTCCATGAGGAGGTGTGATGGTCTTGAGGGATCTTATCCTAATCATTTACATGACAAGAATGAGGAAGAGACATAATATATAATTGGAGAAGCAGATGTTAGAGTTGCAGGCTACATGACTCAGGCGACATAGCCACATTCCTCTTAAGGCTCAAAATAATTAAAATTTCCAACAACTTTAAGGTTGAATGATTTAATTTCACTTTTCCCCTTTTCATCAAGCTTTGTTTAAGAAAGCTTAGCATATAAACCCAAACAGTTTGGGATTCCTTTATGTTCAGGAACTTAATCCCAGATAGATAGGAAGGCTCATTCCTAGGAAGTCTTGTCCCATGGTGAGTGGAATTTACCAAGCTACAGAGCTCATAAAGTATAGACCAAATTTGGAGCAACACAAAGGAGGTGACTTTGTAACATAATCAGGCTACAAAGCTACATCTTCAATTAATGCAATTCTTTGAGTGACCCTTGGTTTAGTTTTATCAATTGTATATTGATTCTATTGCAAACAAATGCTGCCACAGCATTGAAGACAAAAACAGGACAACACAAAACAAATGATTATAATTCCTAGGATAAGAAACAGCCTCTGTCACCAAATTCTCCAAGGTTCAAGCCACCTTTTTAGCCAATTATTTAGATAGAATGTTGGATCTAAAAGTTTGACTATTGGGGTTTTCATATCAACCATTAATTGACGAATGTTATCTGATTCATCTGGGATATAGACACAACACTCAGTTTTTATGACAGCACAGGTTCCCGCTTGAACTGCAGTGTTCCTAAAGCTGTATGGGTCTGTAATACAGCCATTACCATAAGAGTATCTTCATTGTTTAATAGCAAGATACTCACATAGGGTTTTTTGTTTGTTTGCTTTTTGTTTTCAGCCAAGAGGAACAATGTATTTTATCTTTGGGCTTACTTCATCCTCATAGAGAGGCTTTTATAATTCTGGTTGCTCAAGAAGAAAATATAGATTTGTCAATTGAACTGAGCTTCAGAATCTGGCCAGTTTCAGAGATTACAAATTTTGCTTAAGCCACAAAGATTCACTGCCTTGTTTCAAAAAGAAACTGTTTTGTACCTGACCAAAGATTTGTATGAGAGAAAAGGTTATAGAAATTCTAGTGAGTAATTCAAAACAAAACCTTAACCCCAGAGAAAAGCAAAAATCACAAATCTGGGATCAGCAGAATCTTTAGAGAATAGCAAATGAAACTCCTACCTAGCAGTAAAGCTTCAATTCCAACCTTGTTGAATTAGAAATGTACGTAGCTCAAATTAAGTCTGAGATTCAACCACGCTGTGAAGTTGGTACCTTCCTAACCAAGAGAGACCTTACAGCCGGGCTCGGTGGCTCAGCCTGTAATCCCGCACCTTGAGAGGCTGAGGTGAGTGGATTGCCTGAGCCCGCGGGTTCGAGACCCGCCTGGGCAGGCGAAACCTCATCTCTACAATAAATCAAAAAAATTAGCCGGGCGTGGTAGCGCGCGCCTGTAATTTGGGCTACTCAGAAGGCTGAGGCGGAAGGATCACCGGAGCCCAGCAGGTCGAGGCTGCGGTGGCCGGAAGCGGCCACTGCACTCCAGTCTGGGTGATCGTGTGGGACTCCAACTCAAAAAAAAAAAAAAAAAAGAACTGGTAGTTTTTAAAATTAGCAAGTATGTGCTTGATTTGTTCTGCAATCCCTGTCATAAAAGGTTTTACTCATTCTGGTCTTTGTTCTTCAAGTTTGCCTTTGCATGAGTTCGTGTAGTCTTTGATGTACATCTTGTAGGCTTCTTTTGTGAAGCTGGCTTCCTGCATGTGATGGTTCATGCCAATATCAACACCAGTGATCACTGTGCTTTCGGTACCTTCGCCCCCTGGGCTTTTAGCAGAGGCATTTCCACCAGCCAGCGAATCATCAATGTTGCCCTCTGTCCTACTGACCATCTTCCCCCAAACCTCCAGGCACCAGTGATCACCTTGGTCTTGTAAATGTTGGAGAATATCTCATCGTGGTTGATGCAGTCCCGGTAGATAATCATGGTGGAGGCAGAAGGGAGACGACAGCTGCCCTCACTTAGCAGGAGCCCAAGATTGGCTTGAGCACGGTGCAGCCAGAGCGACCCTCGGCTGGAGAGGGGAGTAGGGGTGGGGGGAGGCCCACATTTCTATACTTTTTAAGTTTGCACAATCATTCTCTGGGCTTTAAATTTCACGAGGTTTTGACAGATACATAATGTGATGTATCCATCATCATAATATCATAGACAATAGTTTGCTTATCCTAAAATTTTCCTGTACTTCACCTATTCAACCTTCCACCCCAGATTCCTGGCAACCACTGATCTTTTTTCTGCCTATAGTTTTGCCTTCTCCATAAAGTCAAATAATTGGCATCACATAATAAGTGGCCTTTTTATATTGTCTTCTTTCACTTACTAATATGCTCTTAAAGTCCATCAATTTTTGTGGCTTGCTGGCTCATTTATTTTTATTGATGAATAATATTTCATTGTGTAGATGGCCCCACTTGTGCTTTCATCAATTGAAAGACATTTTGTTGCTCTCAGTTTTTGGCAACTATGAGTAAAGCTGACATACACATTCATGTGCAGGTTTATGTGTGGGCACAAGCTTTCAAAACAGCTGAGCAAATATCTAGAGGTCCAGCTGATGGGCTTCATTGCGAGGCTGTGTTTAGCTTTGTAAGGAGCTGCTCAATTTCCACTGTGGCTGTCCCAGTTGCACCCCGCTCCCCCCCCGCCCCCCGCAACTGCATTGTCAATTTGTGGATTTTGGTCATGCTAATAAGTACATAGTGGTATCTCATTGCTTTAATTTGGGATTACCTCAAAACAAACACTGTTGAGCATATTTCATAAAGTTATTTACCACTTGCATATCTTCTTTGGTGAGATGTCTTTTCAGATCCTTTGCCTATTTTTAAATTGGGTGTTTTGGTTAATTTTATATGTCAACTTGATTGGGCCAAGGGAGGCTTGAATAGCCGGTGAAACATTATTTCAGGGTGTGTCTGTGAGGGTGTTTCTGGAAGCTATTAGCATTGGAGTGGGTGGACTGAGTAAGGAAGGAGGATTTCTCTAACCAGTGTTGGTGGGTGTCATCCAGTCTCACGAGGGTTGAACAGAATGCAATTCTGGAAGAAAGGAAGAGCTGGGACATCCATCTTCTCTTGCTCTCAAACTTTGGTTCACAGGTCTTAAAACATGGACTAGGACTTACAGCAGAGGCTCCTCTGCCCCAAATCTTTGGGTTTGGACTAGATGACACCACTGGCTTTGCTGGGCTCCTAGCTGGCCAACAGCAGATCGTGGGACTTCTCAGCCTCCATAATCACAGCAGCCAATTTCTCAAAGTAAATCTCTTACCATATATCTACGTTGGTTCTGTTTCTCTGGAAAACCCAGACTAATATGTTGGGTTGTTTTCTGTTGTGGAATTTTAAGAGTTTTTGTGGGGTCTATTTTGGATACAAATCGATTATGTGTTTTGCAAATATTTCTTCAGTCCATGGCTTGTCTTTTCATTTTTTCACAGCATTTTTACAAAATAGAAGTTTTTAGTTTTAATAAAGTTCTACTTAATTTTTTTGTTTCTTGCATCATGTTTTTGTGTTATAACAGAGGGGCAGTATACCACCTGTAAAATGCTGCTTTGGCATAAGGGTTATTTTGAGCTAAAGGTACTTGAAAAATAGCAGGTGCAAAAAGCACTCTGGATAAAATAATTCTCTTCTTTTTTGGTTTTATCCTGCTCCTTATTATGGATGAAGAGGTGAATATGCATCTCTTGTCACTTGTTTCCAGTGAGCACCTAACTTACCCAGGCTGGGCACCTTAGAATCTTGACCAGACTCTTTTAAATACAAATGAAATGAGATAAATAGGATTTTACTACTTAATGTTATAATTGTTCATTTAATGTGCACTTTTCCCACAGGGTTTTTTTTTCTTACTGCCTAACATGGTTTGATAACTGAATATTGCACAACAAGGGCAATCTTTATTGAATTAGAACAGACCACAAAGCCCTGTCTAGGCAGATGCTGAGTAACCTGCTTCTGTATATGCCATTTGTCACTAGTCCACAAATAATCAGGCCGACAACCCTTGAGACAGGAATACAAGCACTAGCCCAGTCTTCTTTGACTCCGCACCACAGTCTGCTTAGAGGAGATGGCACCCAGTCTGAAGCAAGGAGCCCTGAGTCAGCCACCAACTTTCAAAGTGTACATGTGAGGGAGAGGCTCTCCAAGGCTCAGGAGCTTCTATGACAGTAAACCCATCCTTTGTTCCCATAACCATGTACCCCTGTGATTTGCTCCTTCCTGTGTCCAGGACCCAACTGGCCTCAATCTCAAAAGAAGCAGAGCATTAGGAAGATGGTTTGTATCTACATGACTATCCTCCTGATTAGAAATACATGGATGAAAACCTTGCAGCGTTCCTGTCTTCCTCTGTAGCTACTACTTTGTATTTTGCTGAAAGTGGTGATGTTATTTCTAAGTGATGCCCAGCCTGTATGAACAGCATCAGTGATTGATTTGGTGGAGATAGACTAGCTAGTGAAGTAATATTCTGAGACTTACAGAAGCCACTCAGAACAAAGAAGGCAGAGTAAGAATCATTAGCTCAAATGACCAGGGTTTGTATGTGTACAAAGTCCTAAATACACATTTAATTGGTTGTAATGAGTCCATTATTCAGAGGACTGTCACAAATATGTGTTCTTTCCTTTTAAACCATTGTCCTCTCCATATTTTACTTTTCTTGCAAGAATTTTCTTATTAATTCACAGGTGATAAGATGAGAATGTTTTTAAACAAAATTGTAAGCACATTAAAATTCATTTTCATAATAAGATGGTGCTTCAGAGAAATTCTCATTTTGTAAGTTGTCAGCCAAGATGGTGACCTTCTCACTCTCATCCATTTGTCACCTGTGTCCAAATCTGAACAGATATGTGTCTTCTGTACAGGATAGAGGGGACCTGCCTATGTAAATCTCATCTTTGGTGATCAAAGCCTTAGTGCCAGGAGTACCTTCAGGGATACCACATCTCACTTAAGTCAGATGGACACTGCTGAGGTCTGCAGTGTACCTGACCACAAGCCCTTCCACAATGAGCCTCTGTCCGAGATGTGACTTGGGGAAGCAATTATGCTGACACAGAGAGAGTAACCAGGCATTCTTGACCACTTGATGTAAGACTGAGAGGAGGACTATGTGTGACCACAGTGCTATTCACTCAATATGAAAGCTTAGGTCAGTGAGGCACCTGTTGTAGTTTATTCTGTGAATGTCTAGCCTCTTCACTTGATTGAATGCTATTCCATGCATTGGACTATCACTCTGGAGCCTCACTCAGGTAGCCACAAGGCAGAGACATAGTGAAAGCTTTCTTTTGGACTCTGTCCTGTGTCGTATCTCCTTTGGGAAAATGGACTTTTCTTGATTATGCTGGGGCTGCCCACATATCACCCTCCAAGTCTGGCCAATCAGAGTGCTTCACTCCCATCCCAAGGTGATTGGTTTGGTGTGTACAGCTGCTCCAAGAGCCCAATCAGAGTCTTGATGGGGTTTTTCAAATTCAAGAGAGAGAAAATGGGCTTTTATTTATGGATCATCCAAACTGGAGGCTGCTGGTGGCCACTGAGCCTGTAGAAGGAAAAGAAGCAAGAATCTCAACAGAGTCAAGGAAAAATGAGACAGAGTATCCTGGAATGTTTGGGTCTCATTATTGTTTAAGGATATTTGCTCCACGAGAATGAGCACTGCTTACAAGTTCTTTACAGGCTATTCCTTTTAACTTTGCTAATTTTGGCAATTAGATCTTGAGCATAAAGATTTTATTGTGAAATTGTTTAATTATTCTACAACTCTATAACTGTACATATATTATACAAGGGTACATTTATATAGACACACACTATCTGAAGACCATTCTTCGTTGTGGCAAACTAATTATTACATCTACATTGCGCCAGGCCCTGGAGACTTGGTGATGAGAGTAGTATGGAGCTCCTGCCTTTACAGAATTTATAAAGACCAGTTAGGGACACATATTTCATCATAAAATCAACCAAATCACATAGTCCAGATACAAATTTTATTTAGTGCTTATGATCTATTTGCCTCAAAATTAGTATGTTCACTGAGTAAAAGTACCTGTTAATGTAGGTCTTACTTGGTTCTTCTGACCTAGAGTGAAAATATATCAGCAGTAATGTCTTTGGGTTATGTTAACTTTATTTTCATCGTATTTTCTTTACCTATTGGTTTGTCTGTGTACAAGCACGAATTAAATTCCCGTGAATACTGACAACTGTGTGTTAAGATTTTCCTATTGCTTAAATTACATTGCCATTTTAGGAGAAGATGCTTATAAAATACTAAGACAAAGTTCTAATCCATAGGATCTAATGTAATGAACATAATGCTTGCTATCCTCACCTTAAGCAGCACCTGCTCTCCTCATTTTAGATCTCACAATTATACAAATTATACTCAATTTCTTACTAGTTATTATCCATTAACTTTAAGTACAACTGATTATTTTTTAAACTCATCTTGAATGTGCAAATCCAATGTATACAACTGAATAGTCACATAATTCACTTGTTCAACCATTTAATTTGTCTGAAGCCACATCTACTGAGCATCTACACCGTGTCAGGCACAGCTGGTTGCTGTTGTAGCCATTCAGAAAGAAACAGCCATGTCTCCTGTTTTGAAAGACCAGCGGGAAACACAGCCAGTGGCCCAGTAATGACAGAAGAAATGAGAGAAACAATAAGGTGTGATTTTCTATTAGGGCAGATTGTAAGTAGACCTCACTGAAAAGGGAGTCTGTGGAGACTCTCAGAAATGAAAGGCTGAAGGAAAAATGTGGACAATGAGTAAGTGGTTAGCTGAAGATTTGAGGCCAAATGGATGCACATACAGTATACACACACACACACACACACACACACACACACACATATATCACATATATGTTTACGTACATGTATACGCATATATGCACAAAAGTTGGATGTGCCAGCCTCAGCACTCATGAGTTAATTTCTTAAAATAAATCTGTATCTATGTTTCTCCCTCTATACATACATATCAGTATACAGAATATATACAAATTTATATTCTGTATGTATGTACATCCACACATAAAAGTATACATATGTACATTTGAATATATGTGTGTACATAGATAGACTTATTTTGAAAGAATTGGCTCATGCAATTGTGAGGGCAGTTAAGGTCAAAATTTTCAGGGCACCCAGCAGACTGAAGACCCAGAGAAGAGTTGGAGCCGCAGCTCAAATCTGAACATAGTCAGGAGGCAGAATTCTTTTTTCTTCAGAGAACCTTCGTCTGTTTTCTCTTAGTGCCTTCGACTGTTTGGATAAGTCTCACCCACATTATGGAGGGGAATTTTAATGTTAGTCTCATCTAACAAATACTTCCACAATGATATGTAGACTAGTGTTTGACTAAATATCAGGGTTCCATGTTCTTTCCAAGTAGACACGTAAAATTAGCATCAGAATATCAAAACGCCTGGAATAAAAGATGGAAGCAAGTGTGGGCTCTGGAATCCAGTGGCTTGGGTTCTAGCCTAGCTAACTCTTTGAATTTCTTGCCGCATGGCCGTGAGTGGGTCTCATTGAAAACAAGACAATGCTAGTGGGTGAGCTGGTGGCACTCAGCATTTCATGTGCCAGATAGTAAGTGCCCACGAGGACAAGCACGGCCATCAGTAGGTGTGGTAAGATGCTTTGCGCTCTTGTTCTGTAGAATGTAAGGTGCATTTGGAATCTATAGGGAAATAAAATAGCAGCGTTACAAGCACAGATTTAGGAACTGGGCACACTCGGGTCTGCCCAATAGAAATTGCCAAATCTTTTGAAATTTAACTCCCTTGTTCGAGAAACCACAATGAATATACCAACCCCACAGGGTGTTTTAAAAAACCCTTTTTGTTTGCAATGATTTTAGACTTGAAATGTTGCAAAGAAAGTACCAGCTTCCTCTAATGTTAACATCTTACAGAGCCATGTACGTTATTTGAATTTCACCAGTATATCCACTAGTGTCTTTTTTGTGTGCATGTGTTAAGGTAACGCTGGTCCCTTAAAATGGGTTGGGAAGTGGTTTCTTCCTTTTCTGTTTCCTGGAAGGGATTTTGTAAGATTGGTACTATTTCTTCTTTAGATATTTGGTAGAATTCACTGATAAATCCTTCTGGTCCCAGATTTCTTCATGGGAAGTTTTGTGTTAGTTTCCTTTTTTGTGCACATTCAATTTCTTTGAGATATTTAGGACTCTCAGTGTTCTGGTATCCCCTGGAATGCTGCTGGGCTTTGTAACTCCGGCTCATAGCTCATGCCTGGAAATCATCAGGGTCTCTCCTCCACTAGCCATGGGAGAGCATCTGTTATGCAGAACAGAGGGAACTCTCACTCCCAAGCCCTCTCAGATGAAAAGGGGTTAAGGAAATAGAAAGAGACTTCATATACCTGAGGTCTTCTAGCCTAGATATTCAGAACATGAAGGCGTCTAAAGAATGTCCAAGCGAAAGAGATTAAAACTAATAAAGGGGCTGTTCAAATACAGAGTTAGGAGAATTAGCAACAGATATCATTATGTATAATTAATTAGTTATCCGTTCACTGTAAGGAATACAGGACACATTTATGTGGGAGAAAATTATACATACACACACATGCACAGATAAGGAGCTTGCTTCATTTAAAATCATGCCACCTTAGAGCTACAGCAAGTTAATGATTTGATTATTCCTTTTAGTACTAAACCCAGCATGCATCATGCTATGCAACACCTCAAAAGCCACATTGTGATGAGTTATGAGATGAAGTTAACAAAATTTATTTGCCAAAATAAAATATATCTTTCTATGATGGATAATTTGGTTCCTGCAACCAGGCAGTTTTACCACATAGCATGGGAGTAGTCACACAGGCATTTATCTTTTTTTTTTCTTCTGCTCCTTGAAATAGGGAATAATCAGTAAAAGCTCAGAGCAAAAACATACCAGCCACAATGAGGGCCAGGCGATGTACCCAGCAGTTCACTGATGCTTACATTTTTCATTTTTTGCAGGAAGGAATTTATTTATTCTTTGGAATAAGCAAGTCTCAATGAATGATCTAATAGCCGTTCTTTACACTGTTGCATTATTTAGCACCATATAATTGGAAAACTCTTTACAATAGCTTTTTGCTGAATTTTCCTCAAAAGAGCCAATTTATAGACCTAAATAATTTAGTTAAAATGTTTTTTTGCCAAGTATAAATCCTCTAGTTTAGCTGCTCATCGTCTATGTATGCTACTATGTCTATAATGCAGCCTCCAGCATTTAAGGTTCCCCACACCTGTAAATCAGCTCAGCTTTGACTGGGAGAAAAGCAAGAATGCAAAGTATGGACAGATAACGGCAGTGGAAAGGAGTTAGGAAAGATAATTAAAACAAGGACATTCTAAGGTAGCTAAAGTCTTTCGTTTTATTGAAAATATTTGAGACTCTACAGGAACTCCAAATTCCTGCTCTTGGTAATTTTTTTCAAGAAATTATTCCAGGACTGCTTCCCCAGGAGCATGAATCACTGTCCTAAGAAATTACACACAAAAAGAAAGATGATAATTATTGCTTTCACAAAATTTTGTTATAATTAATCAGTAGGTAGGCTTGCCTTTTCTCCCTTGTATTAGAAGAGGACATTTATTTATTTATTTCGGAATCATTTTTGTTCCTTTTTTGTGTATGTATTTACAATGTACAGCATGAAGTTTTGAAACGTGTATATTGTGGACTGGCTAAATTGAATGAATTAACATATGCACTACCTTACCTATTATTTTTGTAGTGAGAACATTTAAAATCTAATTAGTGCTTCTCAGTAGTGCAGTCCCTTGTTATTAATTAACTATAGTCGCCATCTTACACAGTAGGTCTCTTTCACTTCCTCCTACTGTCCAGTGGAAGTTTTTTATCTTTTGACCAACACTTTTCCAACCCCCTTTGCCCTCTACTTCTATGAATTCAACTTTGTAGATTCCACATGTAAGTGAGATGATGGAGTGCTTACCTTTCTGTGCCTGGCTTGTTTGACTTACCATAATGTCCTCCAGGTTTATTCGCAAATGACGGGATTTCCTTCTTTTTCAAGACTGAATAGTATTCCACTGTGTACAAATACCATACTGCCTTTATCCATTCATTGGTTGGTGGACACTTTTATTGATCCCATATCTTGGCTGTTGGCTCTATACCAGCAGAGAGATTGCTGAATCATATTGTAGTTTTATTTTTACATTTTGAGAAACTTTCATACTGTTTTCCATAATGGCTGCACAAATTTACATTCTCACCAGCAGTGTGCAAAGGTTCCCTTTTTCCCACATCCTCACCAATACTTTTAATATTTTTGTTCCTAACCACTTTAGCAGGTATGAGGTGATATCTCATTATGGGCCTAATTTGCATTTCTCTGATGATTTGTTATGTTGAACATTTTTTCATATACTTATTGGCCATCTGTATGTCTTCTTTTGAGAAATGTCTTTTGAGATCTTTGCCCATTTTTTAAACAAAGTTTTTTTTCTTGATATTGAGGTGAGTTCCTCACATATTTTACATACATCTTTATCAGATACGGTTTGCAAATATTTTCTCCCATTCTGTAGACTATCTTTTTACTTTGTTGTTTCCTTGATTGTGCAGAAGATCTTTTGTTTAAGTCTTTAATCTATTTTGAGTTGATTTGTATATGATGTGAAATAAAGATCTAATTTCATTATTTTGCATGTGGACATCCTGTTGTCCCAGCACCATTTATTGAATATATTATTCTTTCTCCATTGAGTGTTTTTGCAACTTTGTTGAAAACTAATTGCTCATAAATATGTGGATTCATTTCTCAGCATTCTATTATTTTCCATTGGTCTACATGTCTGTTTTTATGCCAATACCATGCTGTTTTGATTACTATAGTTTTATAATATACTTTACTTCAAAGCAGTGTGATGTCTCCAGCTATGTTCTTTTTACTCAAAATTGTTTTGGTTATTCATGATGGTCTTTTGTGGCTCTGTGCATTTTAGGGTTGTTTTTTCTATTTCTGTAAAAACAGTCATAAGAATTTTAGTAAAGGTTGCATTGAATTTGAAGATCACTTTAACAATGCTAATTCTTTGAAAGAATTACCCCATGAATATGGGATAGCTTTCCATTTATTGTATCTCCTAGATAAAGCCATTCATATATTTTTTAAAGTTTCAAAATATTTTTTTTACAGTTGGACTGTTTAAAAAGTTGAGTGTAAATATAATGGCTTTCTATAGAGGTTATTGGAATATTTGCAAATAAAAACCACATTTCTTGCTTCTAATAAGCAATTTGTGTGTTATCTGCTGTAGGTCCTAGAGATGGCCAGCACAGTGCCAATAACCAAGGGAATCAGAGAGAGAAGCAGGACTTGTACCAGATGAACTTTTCCCACATGACTGTATGAGAGAGAGGCCAATAAGATCAGGCTGCTAAGACTGTGTATAAATGAAGAACTCCAAGTGATTTCACTCAGATTGTGAGCACAAAAATCTAATTATATACACAGAATTTAAATATGATTCCCACTGAAATTAGATTAGCTTATGCCAATGAATATTCATTGACCATTTCCAGGTAATGCTCTAAATTCAGGGGAACAAAGCCGAGCATCCCCAGCCCCAGCCTTTCCAGATCACTGAGTCTAGTTGGTGGGGGCCATGAACATGACTGGAATATGACATTGATTTCTAGCTGCTGCTCTTTGAGGGTTGATTGAAAATTGTGCCAGTCCCCCTTATGGTAGCAAGAGAAGTCAGAAAATTATCTAGATAGAGGCAGGACACTACCATTTGTGTGTGTGTGTGTGTGTGTGTGTGTGTGTGTGTGTGTACATGCCCTGCTCAAAGTTTCCAATGGCTTAGAAAGAGTTGTCTTTTTTCTTTGTGTGGTGGGTGTGAGTTGATCAAGCAGAGCCCAGCCTTTGGAGATAAAGGCTTACATAGAAGACTCCAGTTTTATATGAGTTAAAATTAGGGAAACCCGTGAGAGAGGATTCCTAGTAGTTAGGAACCGAAATGGAACTCAGGGAACCCAAAGTAAAGTTATTTAAGAGGGGAAGAAAGGCAACATGCAGGTAATCTTGGGAAACATTCCTTCTGAGATTTGGGGAAAAGCAAAAACAGATTCTGGAGAAGGCAGGGCCAGCTTCAGACAGTCTTGCACGTGTGGGGGCCAGAAGCGCCCTCCATCTAAATGAAGTCCTTCTGGAAAGAACTACTGTTGTCATCTACACTGGTGAATAGTGGTCTGCTCGTCAAATTTTGCTTGGAGCCAGTGGGCCATCTCAGTGCCTACTCTGATATCTGTAGTTCCCTGTCCTGTCAGATCTGGAAGTGGCTGGTATCCCTGAAGTGGTAGCTTTCTTCCTATGAGTGCTCCCCTGTCTTCATTAACAGCATAGAGTCAACCTCCTTAGGTGGACGTCTAATAAAGAAAAATACCAATAAAATTTAGCAATGGCTGCTACCATTGTCGGATGTGAGTGTAGTTTCCTTTAAAATCTAAAATTGGATCTAGGTTTATTATTCTTGGAAAAAGAGTGCACCTATAATTTTATCCTTAACTGAGTAATTAAATTCTCACTGATTGAGCAGAGTCTGTCAAGAGGAGATGAGGGGTTTAAATAAATCCTTTGAGACCCACATAAAAAATGACTTTTAATCTCTGTCCCATCCCTATTCTTGTGTATTATAAAAGTGTCTTGGATGTGACTACCCTCACTTAAAGAGACAGACTAATGCACCTCTACATTCTGGGTTAGATAACTAATGTGTGGTACCATCTGACTTCGAGTTCTAAGAAGACTGCTCTGTGCCTGTGATGTGAGGAAACACAGTGTTTTCCTTTAGAAACTTGAATGTAATTGAGGCCTAGTATAAGTATCCATGCCTGGAGTGTCCCTAAATAGATATTACCTTACACATAGACAGTTTGGGGTCCTAGTTGGCATACGTGAGTTAGATGTGGATTACTTTGCTTGCCCCCAAATGACTTTCTCTCTCTCTCTCTCTCTCTCTCCACACACACACACACACACACACACACACACACACACACACACACACACAATTTATTCCTTCCTTCCTTTCTTGGTTATTTTCCAGGTTACTCAACTAGCTTGACTGCAGAGGCAAACCTGTTTGTTTGCTTTTCTGGTGGTGGAGTTGGTTTCTGAGTTGTCCTTATCTTTCTGTTAGACAATAACCATGAATCCAGACTTCCGATCTCTGGGACTGGGTAGGCCGCACCCCATGTACCTGGATGGTTCTGTTGCAGGAATTATTTTTGAGCTCCACTGACAGCTGAAACCAGCAACCTCAGGTTCTCGTCCCACGACCAAGATGATTAAGGAACGTGGGCACCAAAAGGATGAGTGAAAGAAGGAGTTTACTAAGCAACAAAGCTCTCTAGATAAACAGAGGGGCCCCAAAATGGTTTATCCGTTGTTAGGAGGGTTTTGGTGTGATTTTTCCTTTTTGCTTCCTGGGGGCGTTTCTCTTATTTACATCTTGTCCACCCCTTTCTTTCTGAGACCCAATCCTTACTGTGCACACGGGTCCTTGACCAAAGTTACTTCATCTTGAATATTACCCATAAGGACCACAAAAAAACCCACTCAGGGATGTAAAACCGCAATGCAATTGCTATGCTAATTACATTATAATAAGCTAAGGTCAAGACGACATCTTAAGCTACTGTGCCTGCGTCTAAGCAGCAAAATGTCCCTTCTAGCAAAGTATCCTGGATAGAAAGGATGTTCTTAACCACACTAGCCACACTTTCAACCCACAGTTATATAATAGGGGTGGTACAGGGGGAATTCCTGCTAGTGTTGTCTTCTCAAGACCCTCCCTCTCTGTCTGCCTAACTAGCTGCTGACTATCTCCTCTCTCAGTTCCAGAATTTACCAGACCAAAACCAATTATTTTGTCTCGCTGTTTCATCAACTTAACACCACCTTTAAACAGCAGAGAGATAATGATTTTTGGGTTTCTTTTAGAAACAATTTTTTAAATGTACTTTTTGCATGTATAATACCAAGAGTCACATAAAAATAGGAAAAAAGAATTCAATTGAAGAAAACACAGAGGATGACACAAAGTGTTGGTTGAATGCCTAGGTCTGTGTTCCGCCTGTGTGCTCTAACTCTCTGCAATATAATCAAGGGGAGGGAGTCCTGCTGGATGAAACCATCATTGTCTATGGGATTGTGCCTGTGATATCATTAGGGCCCTTTTAAAGCAGCGAAGAAATTACTCCCCAAAATAGACACACCAATTGTCTAAGCTAACTATCTACTTTGGAAGGAAATGAAGTGAGAGTCCTGAACAATATTATGTGAATGAATCCACATGAATCTTCAAGCCACCATTAAAATAAAAACTTTTTAGAAATTGCTTTTTTGGAGATTTTGCCAGTACTGTTGGCTTGCCGTCCTTTCGGGTTTTTTTTTTAACCCATTTATTTTGCTTAGCTGCGTAACAGGTTTTTTTGGTAGAGGTAACAGAGGGAGGGCCTGCAAGGGGGTCTGACTGAGGCTGCCCTGCTCCTGGACCTGTTCTCAGAGGCAGCCACTGTTAAGTGTTTTAGTGTATGCTGGTGATCTTCTCAGCTATGGTATTATGTTTATGCCACTGCTTTATCATCATAGGGCATTATATAACAACTCTCTAGTATGAAATAAGAGACTGGAGCTTATGCTAGCACTCCTCTTCACTAAGCATTCCAGCTTTAGACAGTCATAAACATGCACCTCCATGCTATATGCAACACATCAGCATTCTCTCTTTATGACCCATCACAGTGGAAAAGGATGTCCATGCCCTTATTTTCCGTCAAATTATTTTCACAGTCACCTCCATATGAATATTTGATTACATGTTTATTCTTTGTCTAAACATATTTGTATCTGCTGCTTTTGTTAAAGCAGACCGATAAGAGTTTTCAGATGTTTATCACTAGTAGTTATTGCTAATGACTGAACCAGGAGTTCACTTGGGCTGTGCTTCTTTCTTGTGGGTCAGCGGCTTTGACTCTTGAGTGCTGCAAGGAGAATGTCCTGATGGTTTCTTCCTTCACCTCAGCCCATCAGCAGTTCACAGTATAGAAATATCTATGTTTTTGTTAATTATTTGCATTTTTCTGCTATAATCTCCCTCTGGTTCTCCTTTATCAAACTTTTCTATTGTATTGTTTTATTTTTCTTATTTATATTTAAATGTCATTTATGGTGATCTGATTATTGTGTATTCCTGGTGCCTTTATTCATTCATAAGTTTTCAGTTTTGAAGAAGTCAGACTTTCTCCTCTAAGACTATATTATACTTGAATATAAAGAGATTGCCTTCTCTAAGGTCATACAGATTGTCTTCAATCTTCTATGTTGTTTTACTTTTCTGTCAACTCTATAATTAATCTGGGATGCACTCTTCAGTTACTATGTTAGGAATCTCACTTTATTTTCTTTCCAAATGAGTAGCCAATTTGTCTTAATTTACGGAACCATCTCTCTTTTCTTCATGATTTTAAATGATAGCATCATATGCATTTATGCAACATATTTGCCTCCTATATCAAATTCCTGAATTAATCATAATTCTATTTTTGAGCTATCTTGTTCCACAGATCTGCTGATACTGTGACAATACTATATGTTTAACTTCCATAGATTTATAGTTGATTTCCATAGCAGGGAGTTAAGTTCACCTTCTTTGTGTTAATTTTAATTTTTAATGTTTTATTTTCAATTGGCAAATAATTGTGTATATGTATGAAGTACAATGATGTTTTGATCTATGCCTACATTATAGAAATATTCAGTGTAGCTAATTAACATATCCATCACCTTCACCAAATCATCATTTTTTGTTGTTATGAGAATGTTATAAATCTATTTTAGGAATTTTGAAATACACAGTACATTATTATTAGCTGTGGTCACTATGCACTATAATAGATCACTAAAACTTATTTCTCTAGTCTAACTGAAACTTTGTAAGCTTTGATTAACATCTTCCATTTCTTCATCCCACTCCCCTCTTCTCCAGCCTCTAGTGATTATCTTTCTCTTCTGTTTCTCTGAGATCAACTGTTTTAGATTTCACATACAAGTGAGATTAACTGTATTTGTCATTCTGTGCCTGGCTAGTTTCACTTAACATCATGTCCACAAGTGCAATCCATGTTTGCAAATGACAGAATTTCTTTTTAAGGCTGTATAGTATTTCATTGTGTATATATACCACATTTTCTTTATTCATTCATTTGTTGATGGACACTGAGTCTTTCTATACCTTGACTATTATAAATAATGCTGAAATGAACATGGAAGTATAAATATCTCTTCAACATGCTGATTTCAATTCCTTTGGATATTTATTTTAAAGTAAAAGTGCTGGATTATAGGGTAATTCTATTTTTATTTATTTGAGGAACTTTCATACTATTTTCCAATATGGCTGTACTAATTTACATTCTTGCCAACAGTGAACAACTGTTCCCTTTTTAACATTACCCTCATATAAAATCTGCACAATGACACTATAAAAAAAGAAATCTACAGACCAATATTCCTGATGAACACTGAAATAAAAATCTTCAGAAGCATACTAGCAAACCAAATTCAACAGCACATTAAAAAGACCATTCACCATGATCTAGTGAAATTTGTCCTAGAAATGCAAGGATGGTTTAACATACATAAATCAATAAATGTGATAAACTGTATTAACAAAATAAAGAATAAAACCCACATGATTACCTAAACAGATGCGGAAAAATAATTTGGTTAAATTCAGCCTCTGTTCATGTTAAAAACCTTTAAGAAAGAGATATGAAGAAATTTGCCTCAACATAATAAAGGCCACATGTGACAAGCCCACAGCTAACATGCTCTGTGGTGAAAAGTTGAAAATTTTTCCTCTAAGATCAAGAACAGACAATGATACCCACTTTGCCACTTCAATTCAACATAGTATTGAAAGTCCTAGCCAGAGTACTTAGGCAAGAAAAAGAAAAAGAAAATCCATATAAGAAAGGAAGTAGTAAAATTGTCACTATTTGTAAATGATATGATTTTATATTTATAAAACCTTAAAAACTCTACGAAAGAACTGTTAAAACTGATGAAAAATTAATAAAGTTGCAAGTTACAAAATCAATTACAAAATAATAGCAATTCTATACACTAAAAACTGTCTAAAAAAGAAATTAGCAATTCCACTTACAATAACATCACAAAAGGAGTAAATTTAACCCAGTAGATAAAAGATCTATACATTGAAAATGATGAAACATTAATGAAAGAAAATGAAGAGGACACAAATTAATGGAAAGATATCTTATGTTCATGGATTGGAATAATTAATATTATAAAAATGTGCATACTACCCAAAGTGATCTTCAGATTTGATGCAATTTTTATCAAAATTCAAATGTCATTTTTTCACAGAAATAGAAAAAAATTTTCAAAAATTTTCAAAAATTCCTTTGGAACTACCCAAAGCAATCTTGAACAAAAAGAACAAAATTGAAGGCATTTTTGTTTTAATTTTTATTGTTGTTTTAGCTTTTCTAGTCCACATTTTGTTCACACATGTTTTAATCAAGCGTAGCCTTGCTGGATAAGTAAGCATTTCTTGAAGGATAATAAGTCATCAACTTGAAGAGTGAAAATACTTAGTCATTTATGATGTGTTAGATAACATCTTCCTATGAAAGGAATTCTGTTCATTTAAGAGGGAAAAACCTTCCCAATCTAATGTTGTGGCTGTCCTCAAGTAAATATATTAGTGATGATTTCCATTCAAACTGATTGTAGCAAGGATGTCTTGTTTCTTTTTTACAATAAAACTTTCCCAAAGAGTGATCTAATGTCTGTTTTATTTTTTCTTTAAAAAATGAAAGGCTGGGGCACAGTGACTCAAGCCTAAATCCCAGCACTTTGGGAGGCCGAGGCGAGAGGATTGTCTGAGCCCAGGGGTTCAAGACCAGCCTGGGCAAGACGGTGTGGCCTCGTCTCCACAACTCCAGCCTGGGCAACTCCAGCCTGGGCAACTCAAAAAAAAAAAAATGGAATCACATGCAGAAATTTTCTGCTATGTTTGGCTCCATGTGTAAGATTTTACTTAATAAACTTATTAGCACTTATGTGCCAGATGCCAATTCCAAGTGCTGCAAAATATACAAGAATTAATTGCATCCTTAAAGTAACCCTGGAAGGCCCACGCTTTTATCTCCATTTTGCAAATGAAGTACCTGAGGCACAGGGGATTTGGTAACTTGCTAGAGGTCAAACCAGTAGTGGTAAAATAAAGTCTCACACCCAGGTAGGCTACCTCCTCCTCTGAGCTCCCAGCAACCACATGAGCTCCCTCAGTCCTTGAAATGCAGCACATTGGGAATGACATGTGGAAACGTCTTAGAATGTCTTTCTCATTTATGCAATAGAAAAGTATATTGATACACTTAGTTTTAAAATGGACAAGATTAAGGCCCAGATTCTATCCAGCTTCTTACCTTTATAGCCAAGGCTGTGAATGCCAAGAGAATAAATGACCACTCTATTTATAGTTCATGTTGACAAAAAGGATTTTAAGAAATAATGAGATAAATGCAAAATAATAAAAGTGCAAGCAAGACACATGCTGATGAAAGACAAGAACTTTGGGGAAGCTTTTTGTTTATGCCAGAAGAGGGCATTAATTAAGGAAAGTGACCAAAATTATCATCATGTGGGGGTCTAAGGATGGTACACTTTGAAAAGGATTTTCAGGGTAGGAAAAGAAACTAAACATGTTTAAAACTTATTAAAAATATAAATACTAGGAGGCCAAGTAAATATTTTTGTTAACTTGTTTTCTCAAATGTGTTTATTTCCTTAGTTTGAATTTTGAAAGAGAATTCTTTTTGTTTCAACCACTTTTGAAAAAATTTGATAAGTGTACAAATGGGCTTCTTTTTTAAAAATTTTAAAGATGTGGGGTACAATTCAGGGCTAGGTATAAAGACATTTATTATGCAGATACCCTTGTTGATGAGGTGTTCCCCTCCCTCCCCTGGCAGTTTCACTCAACTGCCAATCCCATCGCCCCTCCCACTACTACCAATCCCTTTCTTATAATATTATGATAATTGTTCAAGGTCCATTTATGAGTGAACATATTTGGTATTCTATTCTTTGTTTCTGTGATAGATAACTGAGTATGATAGACTCTTCATCCAAGTTGCTTCGAAATCCGTATGTTTGTCCATCTTTATGGCTGCATAATATTCCATTGTGTATATGTACCATGTTTTTTAAATCCACCCCAGCTTCAGTGGGAAGCATGGTTGGCTCCATGTTTTTGCTATTGTGAATAGAGTTGCAACAAACATGCGTGTGCAGATATCTTTTTTCGTAGAATGATTTGAATTCCTCTGGATGTATTCTCAATAGGGGTATTGCTGGGTCACATGGAAGGTCAATTTCTAGTTCTTTCAAAAAGTGCCACACTGTCTTCCAAAGAGGTTGCGCTAGTATGTATTCCCACCAGCAGTGTAGAAGCGTTCCTTTTTCTCCATAGCCTCACCAGTATCTGTTGTTTGTTTTATTAATGAAAGCCATTCTTACTGGGGTTAGGCGATATCTCAATGTGGTTTTGATTTACATTTCTCTGATGATTAGTGAGGCTGAGCACCTTTTCATATGTCTGTTGGCTGCCCATATAACTTCTTTTGAGAAGTGTCTATTCATGCATCTTGCCCACTTTTTAATGGGGCTGTTTGTTTTTTTCCTTTCAGTGCGTTTGAGTTCCTTGTAGATCCTAGATGTTAGGCCTTTGTCAGATATACAGTTGGCACGTATTTTTTCTAAATGGGCTTCTTTTTATCTCAATCTTAATATACTCAACAAAAAAAATTTTATGTTTAAGACTAGCATACAATGTTGTTGGATTCAATTACTCAGATATTTATTCTAAGTAAGATTCTAGCAGGTGTTGTACTGTAAGGGTCCAAATATGTGTTCAGTAAAGAACTTGATGAGATTATATTCATATGTAGGTTTTTTGTATTTATTGTTTGTGACATACAACAAGTATACATATTTATGGTGTACAGTGTGGTATTTCAATACATCTATACAGAGTGTAATGACCAAGCAGTGTAATTAGCATTTCCCTCACCTCAAACAGTTAGCATTTCCTTATGTTGGGAATATCCAGAATCTTCTTTTCTAGCTACGTGAAAATATACAACAAATTATTGTAATTACAGTCACCGTATAGTGAACACTTATTCCTATCTATCTGAACTTTTATATCCAACTAACCAATG
>CAUYQG010057021.1:0-11119 GCA_963574415.1 Tarsius wallacei | reverse complement strand
ATGAGATGGCATCAATCAAATGAATGTTAGTGTCACCATGCGACAGGTAGGCCAAAGAAAATGGTGACAACACATTTGAACAAATGTCATACTACACCCGGCTACCATAATTTAATTTAGCTTCAAAAAAGTAATGCATAGTTGACATCTCTTAAAATGTGTATACATTTTTGGCACCCCCCGTGTATATGTAAGAATGCAAAGAAGCTGGATAATTCTGGGGGGGTCACAGTGGTTCACGCCTGTAATCCCAGCACTTTGGGAGGCAGAGGTGAGAGGATTGTCTGAGTCCAGGGGTGAGACTAGCCTGGGCAACTTGGCGAGACCGCGTCTCTACAATAAATCAAAAAAATTAGCCGAGTGTGGTGGCCCACGCCTGTGGTTCAGCTACTTTGAAGGCTGAGGTGGAGGTATCACCTGAGCACAGCAGGTAGAGGCTGCAGTAGCCGTGAGCATGCCACTGTACTCCATCCTGGGCAACTGAGTGAGACTCTGACTCAAAAAAAAAAAAAAAGAAAAGAAAAGAAAAGAAAAAGAAAAAAGAAACGGGTTCATTTCTATATTGCCGGTAGAAATGTCCAAGTTTCTTTGAAAACTAACCATGCAACTGTCCTACAATCATCAGTTACACTCCTAAACACTTATCCCAGAGAAATAAGGTCTATGTTCACATATAAATATATACATGAATGTCTGTAATAGCTTTATAATAATCAAATAGATAAATAGTTAAACTGTGGTGCATCTGTACTATGAAATACTACTAAAAAGGAGTGGGCTTGCAACAATCTGGATGAATATTCAGAAAATCATACTCAGTGAAAAAAGCCAACCCCCAAAGATGAGATATATGATTCCATTTATATTAAATTCTAGAAATGTCAAAATTATAGAAATGGAGAACAGATTAATGATCTCCAGTAGTTAAGGAGGAAGTGGGGAGGGGGCAGGGAGTGGGAGTGAGTATAAAGGAGAAACATTCAGGACCCCTGTGGTGATGGAAATGTTCTCGACTATATGAATATCCATATCCCGGTTGCAATGTTGTTCTACAGTTTTTCAATAGGTTACCATGGGAGGAAACTGACTAAAAGGCACACAGATCTCTGTATTATTTCTTAAAACTGCATGTGGATCTACTGTTGTCTCAACATTTTAAAATATGATTTTAAGAAGAATATAAACATTGTTTGAGAAACAATGGCATAATTCTCAATTGAGGATAAGTAACAAAATTTATACAAATAACAAAAGTAATTTTGATAAAGCAAAAGGGAAGAGGGGAGAGATCCACAGCAAGAATTAAGTGGTAAAATATACCCACCTGCATTTAAGAATACCTCATGAAGTGACAATTCACACATCTACCCCCAGGATTAATCAGTGTCTGACGATTTATTACACTGTCACAGTCAATCACCAAAAATAAAAGGACAATTTTTACCAAGAAGACAAAAGAAGAAAATAATATCTTGGCTTTCAATTTCACCAACAACCTAATTAAATATGAGAGATAGAAAGAAAAAAGTAATTAACAATTTTCAGGAAGACAGAGGGAAATACAGTAAGGTACCAAGAAAAAATATGTGAGATTTATTGTTTATTCAGTATAGAATAACGACTGACAGATTTTCTTACTTACAGCCTTGTATCTAAAGGCCATGGGTTAGCACTGGTATAGGAGATACAATAATTGTATTTTATACAGCAGAATATCCAAGCAGAAACCTAATGTTCTTTCTGAATAACAGAGAAACATTAAAGGAGCAGTAATGAAACAACAGGCCCAGCGTATTACAGGTTAATGAATTGCTGATCTGGATAGTTCAATCAAAATAGGCTGATATTGATGTCCCTTTAGAAAGACAGGTGGGATATTGCATGTGCCATTCAATGTAATGAATTGTCAGGGAGAAAAAAATCTCCTGTATGTGTATAATCATTTATGAGCAGTGAAGGAGGAAACTAAATTATGAGAAGATGTATTTCAATTCAACTAAGAAATAAGCAAAGACATTGAATATACAAAAAAAAGGTTGTTTTTTTAAAAAAAATCTGTTATTTTACAGAAATTAGCTATTTTCCAAAGTGACTCATGTATTAAATGTGAATACATGAACACAGTTGATATCAGTAGCAGATTCTCATTACAACGTGCAGAAGAAATGGACTTTTCAATTCACTAATAAAAAGTGCGAGGACAGGGGAGAGAATTTCAGATACTGGCAGAATTGTAATTGAATCTGAAATATCCCGGAGTCAAATAAAAACATTTCGGGCTATGTACAGGCCACTTTTGCATCTTACAAGCCTAGCACAAAGCATAGTAAACACTCATATGTACTTACATAAGAGAATAAGAAAAAGTAAGAATTCGAAAAAATGTAAGACTTTTTAAGCAAAGCTATGTGTCAAGAATATTTACATTTCCAGTTGCCCTTGCATTTCTTATTTACATTATTCCTCATAATAACTCTGTCAGGTAGGTATTATTTTGCCAAGAGAAAACTGAGACTCAGAAAGGTATAGTAGTTTCCCAAAGTCAGTATGGATTTTAGTTGGCAGAAATGTGTAGGTGTGTATCCTCTATTATGTAAAGGGTTTCCAATTTCATTCTTTCTCCCTCTCCTTCTTTGCTCTCTCAGTAAATTGCTATAAAGCTCATTACTTATTGACAATGAGAGGTCAGAAAATGTTTTAGAGTAAGCATTCCCTAGATTGCCAAGTAAATCAGTTTCCTTAGCAATATCAGCAGATCAAACAAAATGAAAACTAAATACTAAACTGTGACATCATTAGATCAAATAAAATGACAGCTAAATACTTCAATTGCAAATGTAAGAAAGTCATGATAAAATTAAAGAAGAAATTACCTGTCATTTTTATTGTAAATATTTCTTTCCACCTCCTCTAAACACCCTCCATAGAAATTTTATGTTGAACTTGAGTACAACATTTAGTAAAACAGCTATGAAATACATTCCATTTCACAGCAGGCCAATGAGGAGAAATGTGCATTGCAGAAAAACATGGGTAGTGACAAGCCAGCAAATAGTGTTGACAGCAAAGACGTGACTAGAGAATTTATCTAGGTCAGAAATGTTCCAAGAGTTGATATCAGTAGTAGATTCCAATGTCCATAGATCCTTACCTTAACTTTCTCCCAAACTTTACAACCCAAACTAACAACACCCAACATATGGATACTGTTCTCTTAAGAGAGCTCTTAGAAGAATTAATTATGTTTCCTTTGCCCAGTAGGTGGTAGAGTTGTAATTTGTCTCTATGATGTACCAAGTGAATTTTCCCATAAAAAATAATATTGTTCATGACATTTTATTTATGGATATTGTGTACAAGAAAATAACATAGGAAAAGATGGAAATGGGGGTGAGGATGAATGAAACTTAGACTAGATTCATTGGAAAATGCTTCCGTGATAAGCTAACCTTTGAATGAAAACCTACCAGAAAGGAGGGATTAAGAACCGTGAACACCTACTGGAAAAGCTTTTCAGACAGAAGTAATAGGAAGTACAAGTATAAGGTGAAATTATGTTGGCTGTATTTGAGAAAAAGCAAGGAAGATAGTGTGTCTGATAGAACAGCTAAGGATGCAGTAAGGTCAGCTCAGAGGGGAATGAATAGTCTAGACCATGTATGGCCCTTATGCAGATGTGGACTTTTGATCTGAGTGACATGAAAAATTAATAGATTGTTCTGAAGAAAGAAATGATATAATTTAACTTAGTTTTCAACCATCACTCTGGCTGCTGTGCAAAAATTAGTCTTTTCAAGGGCAAGCATTAAATCAGATTAAGGAATCGTGTGTGCTATTCTAGAGATGAAGTAATAGTGATAGTTATGGAAGATGTGGGAAATGGTAGGCTACTGAATATTTTTGAAAGTAGATACACATATTTGCTGGAAAAAAAATGAGGAGTAGATCTTAATGTTGAGTTGTGTGGCTTTTTAGTGCTGATCAGTATTTAATCCGAATTCCAGAGTTGATCCTATTTTTGTTGCAAATCCAGAGAGGCAGACCTTTTCCCTGTTCTGAGTGGGACATACTTGGTAGAATGAGGGGAAATTCCCCCCAAAAACAGAATTATCTTTTGGAGGGTGAGTTACTTGTAGTACACTCAAAATTTGTTACTCCAGATCAAAGGCCAACCATAGTTTCTATCTGCAAGTTTTGAAAAGGTTGCATCATGATTTGTAGAAGAAACATCCCGAGTTGTGGCAAGCAGGTGGCTGGTTATTCCACCATGACAACTCACCTGCCCACAACATGCTGAGCATTCAGCAGATTTTGACCAAAAACAGCATGACCGCATGACGCCTATGCACCATCTTACCCATTCACTTGATCTCAAGCGACTTTTTATTGTTTCCCCAGATGAAAAAAGTCCTCAGAGGGAAACATTATGCCAATGTGGAAGAGGTGGGGGAAAAAAAGGAAGAAGTACTTTTAGTGCATCAATTTTGACAAGTTCAAAAACTGTTTCTAGTGGTGGAAAAAACATCTCAATAAGTATATTGCATCATATGGAGGGTACTTTGAAGGTGACTGAAGTTTAAACATGTAAGAATTAATATACAATTTTTAATAAATAAATTATGGAGGGTTTTGATCGCCTTTCATATTCCAGACTGCAGTTCATTTTTTGGGAAAAAAAAATAGCAACCAAAAAAGTAATCTACCTACAAGAAACTAGTACAAAGAAGGAGAAGGAGGAGAAAAAGGAAGAGGAGGAGGAGGGAGTGAAGGTAGAGGAGCTAAAGGAGGAGCAGAAGGAGAAAAAACAGGAGGAAGGGGAAGGAGAAAGAGAAAGTCAATCAAGTAAGCAATTAGTTTAAGAAAGTAGTAGGGGAAAAAATTATACTCAGAATTCCAACCATAATCTAAATAGCCTTTAAACTGGCCTCTTTACCAATACTTTTGACACCATTTCAGTCTTTTTAACATGTTGCAACTTCCTTTAAAAATATAAATTGGATGGTGAGACCTCACATTCCTCAAAATCTTTTAATCACTCCCCTTACAGAATCACATTTTGACATGAGGCCCATGATTCTAACCTGACTCCCATGTACTACCGCAGTATCATCTAGCCTCATTTCTGTGAGTTTGTGCCTTTTTTCAGTTATTAAAACATCATGCTCTTATGCCACTCAGGATTATTTCATGTTCTCCTTCCTAAGTCTACAAAGCTCTCCCCTTCTCTTCCCATTCACTGGTCAGATTCCTGTATGGGTTACACATACCAACTTTTCAAATATTAACTCAAAAGTAATATCAGGAAAAAATATCCAAGTAGCCGACACTCTACTGTTAAGAATTTAATGATATCTTGTGTTTTTATTTTATCACACATGTTGTAATTGTATATTTATTGGTGTGATTGTTTCATTAAAGTTTTGTGGAGGTACACAATGCAAAGAGAGGAAAACCAAGTAAACAAGGCAGAAGATGAAATTGATCTGGTATGTCTTAGAAATAGGCAGTTGCATAGTTAATTGACCATACACAGTACAGAAGAAGAAAGAAAAACCGAAAGAGCATGGTAATTTATTAAAATTGGACATCAAGAGACACCATTCATAGGCTTAGTATGCCCTTTACTCATTTTCTTTATTTTTCTCTTGCTACAGCACAGGACAACTCAGATGAGAGCACTGTCTTTGGATATAGGAGTTACTTGTCAGATACTGGTACTTCTGGTTTATCTTCCTGGGGACAAGGATTATTCAGAATTGTTGCTATGGTAACAAGACATAAAGTGAACAAAAATAATCAGCATGACCTTATAAATTTCAGTTTGTAGAAAACTATTTTAGAAAACTTTAAAGATTCATAGCTTTTTTTCCTGTTTTCTCATATCATTCTTAAACTGTTTTTACAATTCTTTCAAGAATGTAGTCAAAAAATAAAGTTAAAGAATTAAAAGAAAGAAAATCTATTTATTCCTCTCAAAGAAAGGGAGGGAAAGATCACGCATTAACCTACAATGAATAAAGTTCCTATTGTTGCCGTCTGTATTGTGTAGGGAATGGCAGGGTGCTCTTTTGACTTAGCTAAGAGGGAGTTGTAACCAAGAAACCTGTCATAAAGTAACACAGCACCTGAGAGAGATCAATGTAGGAGTGTTCATTAAACTAAGACAAGAAGTATTGATCTGCAGGAGGGGAGAAGAGCCGCAGGGGACTTTTCAATGGTGTGGAGGCAGGAGGGAGAAACAGAGATGAGTGAACTAAACTGTGTTTTTATTCTTTTTCCTTTATCCAAAGTAGAGTTTGCAGTGTAACTACTAGAACACATTTTTTTTTAAAAGAAAGGAAGAAATGGAGTACCAGACAAAAAAGTGGATTCAAGCAGTCTATAAAGCAGAGAGGGGTGGAAAAAGTGCTCACCAAAACACTTATGCAACTGAAGATGTGTTTGTATGGTTTGGGTTCAAATATGAGCATATTTCTACCAGTGTTTTAAAAGATTTATTTTATTTGGGCAGCGTTAATACGTAAAGCCAATTCTTGGTTACATAACCAAGACGTTTAAAAAGTAGATCAATACTGTTTATGAATCTCAGACATTGCAGAAAAGTAGTAATTTAGTATAACCAGTTTAAAAGATAAAAAAAAAAAACCTGAGTTTTCAAGATGGGAATATTTCCTTGGATTAGGAATTTGCTCCTCCTAACGTTCATTTGAACCCACTTACTAGCAAAAAAAAGTTGATTTGTTACTCACTAACCACTCTCTACCCTTTAATAATACTAATTACATATACTACTAAATTCTCCCGAGTAGCAGAAAACTGAAAAAAAAATTAATTAGTTGGTAAAAAAGATGTTATGAAGTTAAAAGTCAATCTACATGGAATTTACATATATGAGTTATGTGGAAAAAATCAATGATCATAGGAATAAATATATAATTACAAAAATATGCATATAAAGTAAAAACAAATCATATTATTATATTCTATTAGAGTTTCATACCACAAATGAAACATCTGATAAGGGATTAACATCCAGATCATATAAGTAACTCAAACAAATGCAAGAAAACAGTCTATTTAAAAAATGAATAAAGGCCCTGAATAGACATTTCTCAAATGAGGACATACAAATGTTAAAAAGGAACATGAAAATGTTTTTAATATGACTAATTTCTACCAGTGACTTTTTGGGCCTCCTATTGTAAGAATAACACTTTATTAGTAAAGAATGTCATTGATTTTCAATTTAAATAATCAGAAGAGAGGTGAACTGGGAAAGTTTACAACTTTTATTCAATAGAACTCTCATCAAAGGGAACTTAACCTTCAACCACTTTGTTGCTATCTATGACCAACTTAAAAGAGAAAAAGCAAAGTTTTTTAAGTGGGCCTACTCTACAATCATAGTTATAAGACTAGAGAAATTAGAGGCGTGTACTCTATCCAAAAAAATAAAATAAAATAGTTAACCTTTTGCTATTTTTTGTTTTTGCATGCTTCATGCATTGTGTTCACAAACTACACAGGTCATATAGAAAGAATAGAAGTTTTAAAATTATTCTAATTCATTTTGGTCCCCTTTAATTCAACTCTTATAAGTTGCAGTAGTTTTTATATAAAATGTAGTTACTTTATTTCCAGATAAGTCCTCAGTCATGCTAAAATTAAGTGAACACCTATCAGACTGCAAAGTATGAGTAAGGCCAACTCTATATCTAGGTTATCAGATCAAAGTTGTATGGATATCCGTGAACAAGATATTGTGGTTCTTCTCACAGTTTTACAAGTTATCATAACTGAACATCTTTTTTTTTTTTTTTTGAGTTGGAGTCTCACTCTGTCGCTCAGACTGGAGTGCAGTGGCCTTTCCCGGCCACCGCAGCCTCAACCTGCTGGGCTCCGGCGATCCTTCCGCCTCAGCCTTCCAAGTAGCTGGAATTACAGGCACCCGCTACCATGCCTGGCTGATTTTTTGATTTATTGTAGAGATGAGGTCTCACCAAGTTGCCCAGGCGGGTCTCGAACCTGCGGGCTCAGGCAATCCACTCACCTCAGCCTCCCAAAGCGCAGGATTACAGGCTGATCCATATCATAACGAGTTATCATAACTGAACATCTTTGAGGAGGATTATATGAGAAATTCTAATGGAATATCTAACATTAGCAAAATATTTAGAAACAAAGTACAGAGAAGCATTTAATAGCTGTTTTTAAGTATTTGTTTTGTTCCAGATTCTGCCACATGAGTTACAGAGTCCTTTATTCATCTAGCAAGCAGTTACTGTGTATCTACATTAAGCCAAGAATACATCTAGACATGAGAGAGGCAGCAGAAAACCACAAAGTCTGCCCTCATGAGGCTTGCAAATCAGGGAGCTAGCAACTACATACAAAAAAAAGTTAACAGAGACATCACCCTGGAAGAGATGCTGGAGTTAGGTCTATTGGATGGTCCTTCTCTATGTGGAAAGAGTGCATAAATCTGTATGTGCATGAATGGAAGTCTGCAAAACATAGTGCATTAGGAAAAGAGGGAATGGTTTGTGATAAGTACAGTATACAGGAAGAAAGTCTGTAAAAAAAAAAAAAAAAAAAGCAGGGAGATCAACCAAGATTATGAAATGTAAAATTTATCATAATGATAATAGAGTCCATGGTGTGTTTTTAAGCCAGAAAGAAATACAATCGGTTTTGTTTAAATGGTATGTCAATTGAATTTCAGAATTTGAAAATGAGAAGCAGTGAACATTGTCAGAAAGAAAATACAATAGTTCACGTGAAAGATAATGAGGGCACAAAGCAAGATTCAGGCAAAGAGAATAGAGAGAACAGAGTCACCTAAAAAGAGAATATTAAATGTACAACCTGGAGCAGATGTCATGGGCTTGGGCTGAGAAATAGGCAGCAGGATTTCTGTCAAAAGAGTAAGAAATAAAGCATGTGTGTGTTACACAGCAACACAAACAACAGAAGAAAAACAATCTCCAGAAATAGAAATTGAATTTCTTTTAAGACTTAGATGACTGTCAGAGTGCACAGCCACTTAGAATATTACTTAAATACTGTTATTTTACAACTTTAAACATCCCTTATATCTGTCATGCTAGCCTGAGATGATCTAAAAAAATAAAATCATAAAAATCCAACAGTGGCAGGAAAAGAAAATGAAAGAAAAAATTAGGGCACAAAGTAAGTAACTGAATATGAAAGTATGTGGAAATCTAGAAGTGATTCTCAAATCTCAGTTACACATTTGCATCCTCTCATAAATGTGGCATGGACATTTATGTTATACTCAACATCATTTTAGATGATCCATACATGTTTCTAGTCTATTCACTTTCTAACTCTTCTCTTCTCAAATCTCCAACATGTCTTTCCCTGTATTTACTTTATGATAATAAATTTGTTTCCTATTTCACTGAGGAAAAAAATGAAGAATAGCAATTACCCAAGCACTAAAAGTATTCAGTTAAATTTCTTATTTTAAAACAGCTTGCTAGCCAGGCTCGGTGGCTCAGCCTGTAATCCCGCGCTTTGGGAGGCTGAGGTGAGTGGACTGCCTGAGCCCACGGGTTCGAGACCCGCCTGGGCAACTTGGCAAGACCTCATCTCTACAATAAATCAAAAACTTAGCCAGGCATGGCAGCGTGCGCTTGTAGTTCCAGCTACTTGGAAGGCTGAGGCGGAAGGATCGCCGGAGCCCAGCAGGTCGAGGCTGCAGTGACCGGGAGCGGCCACTGCACTCCAGTATGAGCGACAGAGTGAGACAACTCAAAAAAAAATAAAAATAATTTTAAAAAAAACAGCTTGCTCTTGACCTCATATTTTCTTATAGCTACCCCTCTCCCATTTTTCTCATCCTCTTTACTTTACTGAAAACATCTCAGAGGAGTTGTCTATATTCATCATCACCAACTCCTCTCCTCTTGTTCTCTTGAATCAACTTTAGGTTTCTTTTCTAACACTAATGTAAATCACAGACACTAATAGTGCCGTATTTATGTTTTTTAATTCTTTTTAAAGATGTGGGATACAATTCAGAATTAGGTGGTAAAGTTTAGGCCTCCCTTTGGTCTACACTTCGCCTGGTTTGAGATCACGTAACCTTATTGATGTTATGTGCCTCCCCCCCCCCCGGCAGTATCCCACTACTGCCAATTCCTCTCTTATTGCATTACAGTAAATGTTCAGGGTCTGCTTATGAGTGAGAACATGTGGTACTCAGTTCTTTGTTTCTGAGATAGATCACTGAGTGTGATAGATTCTAAATTCATCCAAGTTGCTGTGAAGTCCCTAATTTTGTTATTGTTTATGACTGTGTACTATTCCATCATGTATATGTATCACATTTTCTTTATCCAGTCCAGCTTTGATGGGCAGCACGGCTGGTTCCATGTTTTTGCTATTGTAAATAATGCTGCAATAAACATACATGTGCAGGTATCTTTTTTGTAGAATAATTTGAGTTCCTCTGGGTATATTCCCAGAAGGGGGATGGCTGGGTTGTATGGAAGGTCAATTTCTAGTTCTTTTAGGAATCATCACACTGTTTTCCATAGAGGCTAAACTAGTTTGCATTCCCAACAACAGTGTAGAGGCACTCCCTTTTCTCCACATCCTTGCCAGCAACTGTTGTTTTTTGTTTTATTAATGATGGTCATTCTTTCTGGAGTTAGGTGGTATCTCATTGTGGTTTTGATTTGCATATCTCCAGTGATTAGTGACAATGAGCAATTTTTCATGTATCTGTTGGCTACTTGCATGACTTCTTTTGAGAAGTGTCTATTCATGTCTTTTGCCCACTTTTAATGGGTTTGTTTGGTTTTTTCCCTTTTCTGCATGTTTGAGTTCCTTGTAGATTCTGTATGTTAGGCCTTTGTCAGATATACAGTTGACAAATCTTTTTCTTTTTTCCCATTCTGTGGCTGTCTCCCCACTCTCTTGATGGTTTCTTTTGCTTTACAGAAGCTTTTCAGTTTCATGAGATCCCACTTGTCAATCTTATCTCTTAAGGCATGGGCTTTTGAGATTTTAATCAGGAATTGGTTGCCTATTCTGGCTTCTGAAGGGTTTCTCCTGTGTTTTCTAAGCTTCTTAACGTTTGAGGATTTACATT